>JADLZK010001571.1:0-69128 GCA_015847255.1 Hyparrhenia diplandra | reverse complement strand
ACAACTGGCCACATGTGCAGCATGTTACCCTTCTTGGATCAAATTCTGCTGCTGCCACATGACCATATCATATTACGACATGGTAGTGATGCAATTTTGCTGGCGCACATCAGCACATGGACATCTACGCTTATATCAAATTTTACTGCTGCACACATGTCACTAATTAAATAAACAAAACTTTGCAGAAAAAGAACAATAAAGGGTTTATATGTATTTATGTATGAAGTTTTAGGGGCTATTTCTATATCTCAATTTTCAGCCATTCAATTGCAAGATACATGTAAGACTGAATGGCTTTGTTATTAACCAATTACCATAATCTCAAATATTTCCCAATGGTTTAATGTGAACATGAGATTGTAAGTGTCAGTAGTTAGTAAGTACAAGGGATATGAGCTTTAGTGGGGGGTAAACAATGGGGTTGTTCATCAGTTCAAAATTCAGTTGCATTCCATTGTTTACCCACACATTCCAGAAATTTGTCTACCATTATTTACATTTACATCGTCATTCTAATGTCAATACTTTTGGTACAATCTGCATGCTCCAGAGCTGTACTCTTGTATAATATCCATGCCTTGGAAAATTTATTGCATCTCAGACTTCAGAAACAGAGCTCCAGACGTCCACGAACCATAAATCCCCTGTTTGTTGCTCCATGCACACTTTTTCTATTAGGTCAAAACAATGGATGCATATACTGGATTAGCAAATATACAAGCTGCTAGTCCATGAACTTCTCAGCCAATTCAGCGTCTTGAAGTAGGTAATTGCCACCGCCTCAAAAATCAGTGTTAGAGATCACTTGTAGCAAACATTTATGGAGGCGTGATGCCCTGCCATAGAGAACAAACAGCTGTCATTTTATAATGTCCACATTTGCTAGCTAATATATTGATTCTAAGTGTGCGTTGTGTTAACAAAGGTCGTACATATATTTTCTGAAAAGTGAAAACAAAAGAAGAGAGGTACCTGGAGCCCTGGAGGCCGTGACTTAGTTAGGCAGCTATAACCATTTTGCTAGGGGTTCCTGGGCTCTGAGTTCTATCAGCAGATTTACCTACCAAGAACAAATGAAAAATAGTAAAGAGTTTTAGTAACCACACAATTGAAGGAAACAACAAATTCATAGCAGGGGTAAAAGATGGGAGACATCAATTGAAGAAACTTCAGGAGTACTATGATTCCAATCAATATGAATCCTACAAAAGTTGATACCAAAACGATACTACATATGCTGCTTACCACAGCTATAATAATATTTGGCTTGACCAAAGCTAGCAGTATATTAATTCATTTTCCCCATTTTCACTTATCTCAGAATTTCCTTCTGTGTTTTCGTGTTAATTATTAAATAGATAAATTCAACCAAAATTGTTGAGACTATGTGCATCAGTAGTCTCTCACCTCGTTTGTCTGGCCGCCTTCTGCTACGCCACAATAACCGAATAGGGGTGCCTGGAAATCCAGCATCTGACCGGAGTTTCTTTTCCATGTAACGGCGGTATGTATCAGAGAAGAGCTTTGCATCATTTACAAATAAAACGAATGTTGGTGGACCAATGGCAGCCTACAAATCAGCGATATCTTTTCTTCAGATCCAAAAGAATGCACAAGTGAGTTCAATAATATACCGAAAGCAAAAGAATGTGAATCACTTGCTTTAAAAGTTGAAATCTTCCTACTGGCTTCTAGTTATTTCCAGATACTGTTGTTCCTTTATGGTTCAATTAACAAGATATATAGGATGATGAGCTGGATCAATTGCTATATTGGAATTATTTAATTGAAGCTCCTATGTTTTTCATCTGAAGATAACAAATCTTAGAAATGCCATTAGAAATAATCTTTGATTCTTCCTGTACCACCCCTTTTCAAATGGTTGCCGTTATTTGCACAACCCAACTCAAGACACCTCGGTGGTGGGCCTGTGGTCACACATTGCGTCCTCCCAAAGATGCCCATGCGACCTACAAACTATGGTCGGTAATAGTACTGAGCACTAACTTGCACCTGTGCAATCGACCACCATGGCTTGTCAGACATGCATTAGTGTTGCCTAGAGCCTCTGCAATCTGCATCCTCCAATAAGTTGCCCCAAAGCAGCAAACTCATCTACCTTTAACAACAACCACAAAAAGGAAGCTGGAAGAGGAGGAAGTGGCATCATCTTCAGAGGAAGTAACCTCCTTATCCTGTTCTCTATGCAGGTAACTCTTTAAAAACTCATTGGACAGAATGGCAACATTTTTTGGTCTCTGAATCCTTGTCTGATATAACATCCAGAGAAGAACCATGATATGTGAACCCAGAAGAGGAAAGGCCATTTTTTATGAAAAACTAAAAAGTTTTCAGATCTTAACAGTTGAGCCTAGAGCGCAGCAGTGCAAAACAGAGGTGTTCATTAGGAAAAAAGGCGTCACTGAAGAGATTTAATTTTCAGCATTTGAAGAATCTAATTATATTTGGGTGGCAAAAGAAAGATAGTTCCTACATCTTCAATTACTCAGACATGATTTCAGGATTCTTGTTTGATTGTTTTGTCAGCAAGCTGCAAGTGTTGATGGCAGAAAAAAGTGAAGTAGCAGCAATTTCATCTTGTATTATGAAGATGGTATGATATACACAGTAGCTTATGAAAACAAGGTTGTTCTCATGAGAACAAAGTTAGGAAGTTACCTGTGTTGTATAATAGACACGACCTCTTTTGCCACCTCTTGTTCTTGGTGGTGGTTTGAATGCTATAGCTTCTCTAATAACTTGATTAAGAATGGAGGTGCCGAGTCTTCTAGACCTTTCCTTCTCAACCAAAGCAGCAGCAGAAATTATCCTGAAGACAATTTATAACAGCATATTATAAAATATCAACACAGGACACAAAATCTTGGGAAGCTAATCATCATAAAGGGGTTATGGAAAGCAGGTGTTTTAGATCACAGGTAACAGTAATGTACTAATATTGAGGGGAAACAAAAGTTAACAGATTCAACAAAAGTTTCACAAGTCTGAAACAAAATGGGATACAATAACAAATAAAAAGCTGCATGTGATTTGGGTATATGAAGATGAAGAGTTTACTTTTCAACACTGGTGCCATTTGTCGCAGAACAATAGACAATAGGTGCCCAATCAAGTATCTTGAAGCTTTTCTCTTACATCCTGTTCATAATGTGTTGTACTCTCATGGTTCTTGTTTGGTATTGTATCCCATTTGTTCACAACAATGACACAAGCCTTTCCTTCTTTCTCAATCCTCTCTGCAATTTTATAGTCCTTGATACCACAAGATTCATTGTGTTAAAATGAACATACAAGACAATCATATGTTGGGTCTAAAAATACATGTGTTCAGAATTAAAATACCTGCTCGGTAACACAGGCCATTGCCTCAATAACAAGGGCAACCACATCAGAACGCCGAATTGCTCGAAATGCACGCTTTACTGAAAGTGATTCCGTTGTGCTGCCAGCAGAAATAACTGCTGACCTGCGCCGGATCCCAGCAGTATCAATGAGTTTGTACTTCTGCAGCATAGTTGAGCAAATTATTGTTATATTCCTGTGAAATAATCATGCTTTTTTTTTAACAAAAAAAGTTTATACTGTTATGTAGAAGTAAATATAAGTGACTGTAATTAGTGTGTTCAATGGAGCAATCTAAAAGCAATAGAATTAATTAAACATTAACAGAAGTGTTGGAAACAGACCTCCCCATCTGCTGTAGTAAACTCAGTATCAATGGCATCACGTGTTGTCCCACTAACTGGGCTCACAATAGTTCTATCTTCTCCAACCAAAGCATTTAGAATGCTACTTTTCCCCACATTTGGTCTTCCCACAATGGCAATAGCAGGAACCTTATTTTTCCCTTCTTCAACTGCATCCAGTCCCTGCAATACCCATGAGCTACTTTAGCTATGAAATTGACAAAGTATTAAAATATCTTCACATAATAACAAATAAAAAGGGAAGAAACGTCAGATATATTAAATAGTTTTAAAGACATAAATTTCTGAAGCAAGGTTAAGGATTCCATGGTCAAATAGGACAAAACCTCACAAACCACTGGGTAAAAACTAATATCCTAATATTGTCCAATCTTTATTTCATAAATATTTCATTAGCATTCAGTCATGAACAGATAAAAGCAACAAGCAATAAGTGTTTGGGTAAACTAATTTCCATACCTCAAATTTTGTCAGCTCTGAACACACCAGGTCAAGGAGATCTCCAGTTCCTGTGCCAGTAATAGCAGAAATTGGCAGAGGAGAAAACCTAGTAGGAACCAACAGAAAGATGAGCTGAACAAGGCTGACTGTTGGGCAGTAAAAGCAAAGGCAAACCATGACCAAAAAAAAATGTCCTTCTTAACATGTTGTACTGCTTTAAAATCACAGCACAAGTGGACAACTGCATACAACAGAGTCTAGAAACATTTTGACCTTAGCGAGAGTGGTGTTCAAATGAGCCTAGGGCGTTAAATTCTCGAAACAGTCTACTGCTTATTTCATAATTTACATCAAATAACAGCCACTGCCTCTTGTTTGCCTTTTGTATTTGGTCAGTGCTGCAATACACCATATCTAGTGTCATGTTTCAACTACAATTGCTGTACAAAGTATCACATGAAAGAACCAATACATTATTGTATATATGTTGAAATGCAAAAGAAAACAATGAGTGATTTTAGAGAGACAAAGTTGATATGCTCACCCTAGTGACCAAAAGTCTAATGCTTGCATTTGCCCTTTCCGTGGAGATTCACACTTATTGACAGCAAGTATAATACACTTGTCAGAGTAGTTGCGTCGTAACCAATCAGAAATCTCTATATCAGCTGCCACAAGACCAGCCTGAAATATGTTTTTTCACACCATTATGCTCGTAAAACCGGAACTTACATAAGAAATTATAGAACAACCATTTCTGGTCAAGAAATGATCAAGGGAAGTATTAGAAGTGCATCTATTTAAGGTTGACGTGAATTCAAATATTAAACCAGCACTTCCCAGGACTGAAAAGAAAAGGTAATTGCCAAACCTCCTGACCATCCACGACGAATAGTATGACGGATGCTTCATCAACAGCTGCAACTGCTTGTTTTTCAATCATTGAGGGCATCCTTGCAATAGCAGCTTCTCTAGTGGCAAGAGGAATACCATCCATACCAACAGTAGTGGTGACAGCAAGTTCTTCCATCACACCTGCTTGAGACTTTGACAGAGTAATTACCCCACCAGTATCAATAACCATAAACTCCTGATCACCCCAATAAGATCGTCCATATAAGCGATCCCTTGTCACACCAGGTTCATCCACAACTATAGCCCTATTGCCCTGAAAGAAATCATAATTCAGTTTGCTTCTGCATTCTGGTCTGAAGATTTTATGGTGATCAGCATTGCTGGCACTACTCTGAGTGATGATTGACATACTCCAACAAGGCGATTGAACAGTGCAGATTTACCAACATTTGGCCTCCCAATAATTGCCACCTTTGGAAGAAGATTATCTGGAATCTGAAAAATGCATAGGCCAGTTACATCAAAACATTATTTTTCAGCATTTGAGCATTTCAATTAGTAGAACATCAATGTACATATACTGACATGTTTAGAAAGCTTATCCCTGATATTTCTTCGTTTCTCCTTGACATCATCATCTGAAATGCAATTACTGTATGGATTACTGAAAAATGAACTTGTGCACAAAACACTGGCTCCTGATGAAAAACGGACACGACATTTCAATCGAAAGGCTTCGTAATAATAGGAGGCTAAACTTGGCACTGTGATTTCAAAGATACAGAGTATACTGATTAGCTCTTCGGTGCCTTTAAATATCCAAATAGTGGTGTCTGTGGTGTCTACAGAACCCAAAACCGAATATGATACAAACCAAGTGGCAGCGATAGATGGCGCAATTACGCACTTTCAGAGCAAATCTTGCTCAATCCGGCTGACACGACAACAATTCCGTTTAACAACTCACCGATGTGGAGTTCCCGCGCGAGGCGTTTAGCGAGGTCGGCAGCGGCGCCACGGGCCTCCTCCTCCATCGTCTCAACATCCATCTCCTCCTCATCCTCATCTTCATCCTCCTCCCACTCCTCCTCCTCGCCGTCTCCTTCGTACTCCTCCTCCTCCTCATCCTCTTCAACGAACTGGTAATCGGAAGAGATTTTCTGCGCGGCCGAAGCGCGGATCCAGCGCCGCAGCGGCGTGCGGGGGCGGGGGGGAAGGAGAGGAGCAGCGGGCGCGGGGCCGAGGCGGCGAGCCGGGACCTGTGGTGCAGCGGGCGGGAATGACGAGGCGTCAGGGGTTTGGAGGGTAGGCGTGGGGATGCGAGGAGGAGGCCGAGGAGAAGGGCGCCGTGGCAGCCATGGCGCGACGGCGGCGGCGGCGGCGGCAGCAGAGGAAGCAGTGTGGGAGCGGGCGGATAAGGGGAAGTGAAGGCGAAGAGGGCTTTGCCGTTATTAACGGACGGCGTGTGGGTGTGTGTATGGCAGGTGGGGCCGGGATGTCAGGGAGTGCAGGAGATGTGTCCATCGAGGAGTGCCTGAGTTTGTGTCATCTTCTGTCTAGACGTCACAAAAACAAAAACAAAATCTTCTGTCCTAGAGAAAGATGCGATTTTGCCGTGTTTAGAAGAAGCCATGATTTGTTCTTAAAAAAATCCCAGATTTATTAGCTCAAGTTTGAACAAACTTTTTTTGTTTGAAACAAATCGGCAGGAGTTGGGACAAAAAAGTTGGATCCAATCGATCGAACATGTATTTTCTTGTACTCAAGTATATGACCTATTTAATCGTCATTTGTCTGTTGTATTACTTGTCTGTCGTCTCAACAGTCAACTCTTAGCTATAAAGTTTCAAAAAAAAAAATCTTATACCTGCCCTGGTTTGATTGTGTTTTTTTTTTCAGCAATCATGTGGATCGGAGACACAACTAACTTATTATGTGCAAATTCATTCTGATTCGATTGATTTGGAATATTTGGTTACCTTAGCCAAGGGAGGGTCGGTTGGTTGTTTATTTTTTTTTTTTTTTTTTTTTTTTTGGAAGGTTGGTTGTTTATTTGGCGCAGCGGAGCCTGCAGCCGGTCGTGTTGGCCCACAACACAGGAGTCCTATATGGCCCAGGGCACAAAGGAGTCTTATGGCACAGGCCCGCGACAATTCACACAGGAGTGGAGGGGCGCACCATCCGGCCCATCTTGTAGCAAAGCTGTTGGAGTGAGAAGTCGATTCACACGATGCCGACGAGCACAGTGAACTCGTATGGGGAAGAAATTTGGGACGATAGTCCAAATTCGGGCAGAGCACTGTCCAGTTTTCCAGTTTATTTTAGCTTATTCTCTCTTACGGTATATAATTAAAACAATCAAAATAAACTGGCTCATCAATGAACGGAACAACTGATATTTGAGCTTCGTTGTTCGAGATAGATGGACACAGTCCTAATATGTTCGAGCTTATGAGTTCGGTACATACAAAAAAACACAAATTTAAATCCGTTTCAACTCGTTTGAAAAGGGTGCACGGAAATAAAGAAAACCGGACACCACAATTACGCCTTCTCAATGACAACATGTAGCACGTGCAGAACGTTGCGTTCAAGCAAGTACGGTAAGCAGCAAACAGTCGAACGCACTACTACGGGATTGAATTTGCATGGTGTTTGGATCATTTTCCGTGACGGGCTTTTAAAAAACCGTCACGGTTAATATCATGATTAGCCGTGGCGGAACCATCACGGTAAATCGATTAACCGTGGTGGTTTTTTAATAAAAACCGCCATGGTTAATGAGGCCCAGCCCAAGAGCCGAAGAGGCCCAAATCCAGTCTAAAAAGCCCCGTTTTCAGTATCATGTATATATACTGAGCTAGGATTTCCTTTTCCCTCACACTCACTCAGCCGGCGCCCCCTTCTCCGGTTCTTCCGTAATCTCTCTCGATCCAACTCAAACCGGCGCCCCTCCCCTCCCTCTCACGGCGCGGCCGCTCCCCCTCCCCTTCCACCGGCGCCAATGGCCTCCCTCCCCTCCCCACCTTCCCTTCCCTCTCCTTCTACTCCCGTTCCGGCGGAGGGCGGAGCGGTATCCGGCGACGGTCGGGCTCCGCGGGCGGGATCCAGGGCGAGCTCCGGGCGGCGAGGTCCAGGCGGGTCCTCCTCCTCCTCCGGCCGGGGGAAGTCGCCCTCCCCGGACGGGCGGTGCTGCTCGGCCGATGGTGCTCGAGCGGGCGGCGCAGATCTGGCGCGGCGTCGCGGTGGCGTCTTGAGCGTGGTGGCGGCTCCTCCCTCCCCCGATCGCTTCCTTCCCGGCGCGGTGGCGGATAGAGCAGCTCCTCCCTCCCTCCCGTCGGCGCGGCGAATTTGGGCCCGTGGTGGTGGCGGCGGATCTAGGCCCGTTTGGGCTTGGATCCGGGTTTTTTTTTTATTTTTTTTATTTCATTAATGGTGGCGGTTATTTGAGGTGCTAAAACCGCCACGAAAAATGGGATGATTAACCGCGACCCTATGTTGGTGGCGGTCATAAAAACCGCCACGGAAAATCGAATAGGTAGTAGTGACGGTTTGGATCTTGATTATTGTCATGGGAAGGTAGCGACAACATTGTTCACGTCACATCACATCACAACACATAAGTGTGACGGACCGCAAAATTATAAGAGCACAAGTCTAAAAATCGGTCGAAAACGACCAACTTTTCAAACTTGAGATCATATAAAATTTCAAACTTGAGATCATATAAAATCGCGACCATCCGAAATCTCGAAGGATTTCAAACCAACATCGCAACTTACGGGATCATAATGATTCGATTGTATCACATTGTTTGCCATCAAAGATTAGAACATAAACAATTACTTCCCATACATCGGAGTCTCATTTATTATTATTACAAAACAACTTTGAAAGTAGTGGAAGCAATTTCTTTTAAAACCAAAGTGCTTGGCTGAACAAGTTACATTGCCGTGGTCTTGATCACATCCCACAAAAGCATTATAGAAAAAGATAACTAAGAATGATCATGCCCATGATCTAACTCCTCCGCTATGGTAGGAGTCCATCAACTCTTGCAAAGAACCATGGTACCTCACCACCGCAATAGTTGGGAATAAACCCCCGAGTACGAGGATGTACTCGGCTAGACTTACCCGATAATAACTCAAATAAAAAGACACCAAGGATCATGCAAGGCTTTATAAGTGGAGCTAGCTTGACTCATTTGCATAAAGACATAAATACTACTCAAATTAAATTGCATCAATTTAATTGCCATAATATAGAGATTAATTTGCATCTATTCTACAACAAGTAGTAAGATGAAACAATCAATCCTATGCTATTGGAACAAGTCCAACCATCACCGCCAAGGTGATCATCATCGCCGTCAATCGATCATCAACATCATTATCCATCATCATTAATTATTTATTTGTGTGCTAAATTGGAACCGTTCCGTCAAGTGCTTACTATCCAGGAGCGATGGCGATTCGAATCGATTACTACCCAAATTGGGAAAATATTCCTAACACTCACCCATGTTTTCCCCGTCGGGAGCATTGGGTCACCTTTCCGCTCATTCAAGTGTCGCGGGTCCGCCAAGCGCCGTACTCTCGGGGATATCACCTCGCCGAACAGCGAAGGACTTTTAAACACCTTGCCCATCGACTAACTCGATGACTCCCCGCCCGAGACGCACTTTATACTCCTCGGTTTCCGGCTTGAATAGAGTTATTGGGCTTCGTGGTCGACAACCTCGGTCGGCCAACTAAGTGTTAGGCTGCGTTCAACATGATTAGGAAGTGCTCCAAGCTCAAGTCCTTAATCGACACAGATGGGACTACCGCCCGGGACCTCCATGTCCTGTAGCCTCCACTTTCCCCGCCGGTCTCCCTACTTTTGTTTTACAAAAATAGCGGATACATCCATGATACACCATAGTTCATTTTAACACGTTTCCACCTATCTCTCGCAGGTGAAAACATCACCTGACTTCTACCGTTTAGTTTTCAGCTTAACTAAGCAACTATCCGAACCTATACTTAATAGGGGCACAGGTATGAAAGGTGGACAAGGAAGGTAATGTGCAATAAGGGATTTCATCCAACTCCTATCACTTAATGCAACATACATAAAATAATAACATTTATATATGATATTTATCAAATAATAGGAAGTGAAAATGCACCGGGGCTTGCCTGGTATATGGCTCAAGTCAATTAGTTAGCTTGCACCATCTTCATGTTTGGTTCCACCACCATGTCCTTCTCGATCCATCTAGCGCACCTAATTGAGATGCATAATGCATATGTATGAATGCGAGAAATATAAACAAGGAAATAAAACATGGTACATCATACATCTTCATCTAATCTATTACACACATTTATAAGCATCAGGAATACATTTAAACATGGTAAACACACACTCCAACAAAATTCCAGCAACTATGCACTACACACATTGGTCCAGTAAATAAATCATAACTAAAGTTCTATAACTCCTAAAATAACAAATGTGGACTCTATGGAAAGCTCATGAAATTATCCACAACTAACTTTCAGGGTCAAAGGACTAACTCCAACCCTAAAATGGCCAAACAGAGCCCACGAGCAAACTGCTCCAGCAAAACAGCACCTTTTCGATTTAAAAGGAACTTACAAGAATAGCCACCATTCACAAACCATCACTTGTATGGCTATGAAACTTGACAGGTATCAAGACGAGGTAACACACAACAAAACATCTAATTGTGTCACCCTCCAAAAAAAGGATGGCAAAGGTATGAGAAGATGTAGACAATATCTAACACCTAAACTGATTTGCACTTCAAGCTAACAAAGCGCTACTACCAAAGTACTCAGAAAATTCTAATAAAATTACATAAGCATAAACATGACCTAATCAGCATCTCATCAAAATTTCAAGGCAAAATACCATCAAATAAATTTTCTACAAAAATAACAAGGAGCTACTCCACTAGGCACATAAAAATACTTTGCACTATGAAAAGTGACTCACAACAGATTTCACTAGAGCCAAAGCTACTATGACACTATAAAAGCACCTACAAAAAGTATCAACTCAAAACTCTTCATATAAATAGCATTTTCTATTTTTACAAAACAAGCCACATAACCAAGCCTACAACAAATATCATATTTACAGCATGGAATATAGCATGTTTCCTATTTTTCCTAGACAACACAGATCATAAGAAGACCAACAAAACAAGTTTCACATTTTTATGACCTTCCTACAATTACTTACGAATTTATCTCTAAAACTAGTAATAATCACTTTATTCAAAGCTACACATAAAAACATACTAAGCAAGCCATTTCATATTTTTAAATGAAACTAGACTTCATAACAAGCACACTGCAAGTTGAATCACTCAAAACGGATACTCCTAGCTCAAGTTATGAATTTACAAAGATTCAACTATTTACACAAAAAGGAAAATCAGGAAATACATATAAGACAAGCACTTTTCGTCGAGAACCCCGAATTATTCACAAATCCAGTAGGCCTATATCTAAAAAACTCTCTCAGGTACTTTTACATATGGACCCAAAAAGTGAAATAAAATTCCGTTCTCAACCTTTTCTTCTTCCTTGCGTACAGAGGACGGGACGGACGGAGACGACGGGCTCGGGATCGGAAACACGGCGCCGGAATCGACTCGTCCAGCGACTCCGACCGGAGGCGACCGCGTAGGGCGGCGCTGGGACTCGACCGCGACCACGTGCGCTCACGGGGCCACCCCGCAGGCCGACCACGCGCGCTGGCGACTATGGCCGCGGCGGCATGGCTTGCTCCGCCGCCGACGACGGCGCGCCTCGGGTGCACGCAGCAGCGCGATGTTGTAAGGCAAGAACGAGCAGCCGGTGTAGGTTTCTTTCCTGGCACGAGGTGGTTGGGGGCGAAGAGAACTGTGGTGGCAGGAGCTCGAGCTGTCCGTCCATGGCGGACGACGCGCTCGCACGGATGGCGGAGCGAGGGATTCGAGGAAGGAGTGAGAGGGTAGAGTGAGGAACTCATCCTCGGCCTCTCCACTACGGCAGTAGGGCACTCAGGCGCGCGACACGGAGAGTGCGAGGTGTCGACGATGGCGCGATCGCGCTCTGAGACGGGGACACGCACAGGGACACGCGCCGGTCCCTGAGACATATCACCGAACACATGCGGGGTGACGTGACGACTAGATTAGGACGCCGATTAGGGCCTGATCTGGACTGATTTTCGATATGGGCCAAGAAGAGAAAATGTTATCCTATGATCCATCTCCAACTTTCATCAAAGGCCCAATATTATTAGCGCAACCAATTAAGAGATAATTATCTCCAAAGATTGCATTGTCAATGACTTCATAACGATTGGAAATGAGTGTCAAAACCTTGTCAAATCGAGTCCAAACAATCCCAACTTTTAATATGTCGTTCCTCAAGTGATCAGATCAAATCCCTATTTTTGGCCCAACTCAAGTTGCATAATGAATTCACGAGAACGCGGTACGTCGATCACCATGACCTCCAATTCCAGACTTAGAATATTCTAAGTGCTGAAAATCAGCATTTTCTTCCATCATTGAGCTCTCTGTTTGAGACACCTAGAGGTTGAATCATGACTAGGTTCAATAATACCATTTGTTGTATGGCTCGTGATCTTCAATTCCTTTTACAGGTCAAACTTCATATCTTGCATAGAAAGTATATCTCTACATCGGTCAAAGTAGGAACTTGATAACCCCAAAACTACGATTTTAGGTCGATTAAGGTATTTCCTTGACATTTGCTCTACATGAACCCTTAATGGCCTTTACTTAGGAGTCCATTTAGAGTCTTTTGAGTAAAAGGACAAGGTTTGGTTGAGCTCACATATTCTCATCCACCCAATAAGTCATCTAAGAGAAATTATGACTTATAATTTCATGTGGCTTTCTAGCTCCAAACATTATGAAACTTTTCCACAAGTCAAGATAGCTAGAAGCCGATGTGATGCTCATGAAAGAGTCATGGTTAACACTACTTGACTTGCCATGCTTGAGTTCAATCCACTGCTTAACTGGTGATAAACACCTGGGGTGTTACAATAAGGTAGCACGTTTTGTTTGTTTGTAGCAAATATTATCCAATCATGGATTAACTAGGCTCGAAAGATCCGTCTCGTGATTTACAACCAAAATATGCAATTAGTTATTTTTTTACCTATATTTAATGCTCTATTTATGTGTCCAAAAATTGATGTGATGGAGAGAGTGAAAAAATCTGGAACTTGGAGGGGAACTAAACAAGGCCTAGCCAACGACACTCGACGGAGAATACGGACAATTAGGTCGCATGAATACACAGCTTGGACAAACTAAGATTCACTAGTATAGTGCCCGTGCTAACGCCACGGCTTTATTTCAGGAACACACTTGAAAATAAAAAATTGGTAGTTAGCTGAGTGCAACACAATTATTTTCATGTAAAAGAAAAAGCACAGCGTTACAATTGAACAATTAGGACAACTTTCTTGACATCACGAACCATTAGTTCATGTGGCAGTAGAAACAAAAAAGAAAATAGAAGGGAAATGTTGAGAGTTGACAATCACTCATCACAAAAGCTAAACACATATGGTTAGACCCAACCATGTGTTCGCAATCTTTGCATTCTATTTAGACAGATCCTTTGCCTGAGTGGATAGATGGATGCATCATGCATGTAAAGGTAACCATACTACTGTGCCAATTGATCTTCTTTGTGTGAGTTCAGTGCTAATCGTAAGTCATATTACCCGATTCAAATTTGCCTATACTAACATTGTCCACGCATTAGGCTGTCTCCAACAGCAAACGTACGTAAACGCAAAAAAATGCGGCATGCACAGTGTTTTTGGTAAAAAAACACCTCCAACGGTAGACCCAAACCATGTACACATTTTGAGTACTTTCGACAATTGGGAAGGCACTTCTGCGTCTTCGAAGAGAACCGACGCCTGGGTTCATAGGAGACGCCTGGCCGGGGCAGGGCGTGGCCGGCTTGACTCAACGGTAGACCCAAGGACCATCGCCAGTATGCCGCCACGCACGAGCTTTTGCCGCCATCGCCGCATCCGTGGGGCCGCCGCGATCTAGGGCGCCACGCGAGCTTGGGAAACCGTTGTCGCCACCGCAGAGGAAGTGTGGGGGACATGCTCGTCTCACCACCAAAGGAGGGGGCGTGGCGTGGACCTCGATGAGAGCTCCGACACGGCCGGAAAGCCTACGACGGGGGCGCGGCGGCGTGGCCAGACGAGGAGCCCGCGGACGACAAAGGCAAGTCGCTCCAAAGTCCAAAAACATCTTCCTTGTCCGTCGCCACTTCGCTGCAGGGCACGGTGGGTTCAGCACCGGGAGCCGCCAGCGAAACCCACGCCACGCACGAGCTTGGGGCGCTACCGCCGCCGCTGCATGGGGAACGAGCTTGGGGAACCGCCGTCTGCAGGAAGTGTGGGGACATGCCCATCTCGCCAAATGGAGGGGCGTGGCATGGACCTACGATAGAGAGCCGCCAAGACAAACACGTAGGAGCCTACGACGGGAGCGGCCAAACGAGGAGCCCACTGATGACAAAGGCGGTCGCCCCAATGCTCCCGAGAAAGTCCGCGCCGCATCTTCCTTTGTCTGCCGCCGCCGCTGGCCGCACGCACGTGGCCGGGGGCTCCTGAGTCGGTGTTGGCCACACCGACCCTTCCCCAGGTGCACCTTGCACCACCGTAGGACCCATCCTCCGTGAGCCGCCGGCCACCCACCCGGCCTATGTAAGGACCTTGATGTCGCCTAGAGGCCTAGAGGGGGCGTGGAATAGGCCAGGTTGGAAAACAAACTCGAGCAGTTTTCGGAACAACGCACGGGGCCTCGTCACGCGGCACCGCCCTTGCCTCTTTGCGCATAAACACAAATCTGCAGTTTGAAATCTAAGCAACGAAACTTAGATCGAATGAATATCCCAAGTTCCTCGCACACAAATATATCACATATATCCAATAGAATGTGCCAGAACTCCTCAACAAAAAATAGATCGGGATGAAACCCTAGCTCACAAGAATAATATGCAAGAATGTAAATAGCACGCGTGAGACAAGGATTTTTCCCGCGGTTCACCGTCGCCACAAAGGTCGGGTTACGCCCACGTTGTTGAGGTATCCACAAAAGGATTGGGATTCGCCACACAAGCCGCCCCTTCCCTCGTTCTCAAGTCAAGGGAGTGAACCCTTGAGATGAGGGGTGATTTTCTTGATTTTGAGTGAGGTTACAAACCTCCCAAGGCTGCCACACGAAGAGGCAAGCTCAAGGGCGACGCCTAGCCGCCTAGGAGCAAGCTCCAAGAGGAAAGAACCCTAGGGTTCCGCCAAACGTGAACCAAATGCTCTTTCAAGTTGGGGAAGTAGTAGATCCGGCCTCCACAAGCGCTTTGTTGCCTTTTTCCTCAAGATTTGATGGTGGAATCGAAATCTTGGCTTGGGGAAGGAGGAGCAACAATGGAGGAGTGAGAGAGAGCAAGAGGTCTGTTTTTTTAAATCTTTGTCATAGATGAAGTGAGCCGATAACCGTTGTGGGAGGGGTAGGAATGGTATTTATACCCGACCGGGCCCAACGGTCGGATTAAGTCGCGGCAATCGCCAAGAGCCTAACACGCTGGGCACGGCCGCGCCGTGTAAAAAGTGTCTCTACCCGGCGGCCGTGGAGGTGATGTTTTTGGCCGAGTTGGAGGTTTGAGCATTTAGTTCACATGTAGCCAAAGGTCCTAGGATCCCTCTTAATAGTACGGCATGTCCTAAACTCAAGATTCAAAACATAAATGAAATTAAACCTCCATGAGTCTAGGTTGCCATCCGTTGCACTTGAAGGTTCCATCAAACTGCACATCATCCTCTATCATCTTTGTCTCATCTCTTAGAGCAAATATATCTTGTGCATGTGACTTGAACCATTTCCACAAATATGAGTTCACCTCCATGGCTTCAAGTCACTCACACTAATGATTTGATCCTCAACACAATATGACTCCTCATAGCTTGATTAGTTCCTCGACTAAATGCAAGTACTCTCTTCTTCACCTTAGCCATGTGTTGGTATAAATTAACGCTAACGGAAAATCCGGCGCACGGATACCGATGTAGCTTTCACCCCGAGTATTCTAGAGTATCGATTTCCACGGGGAACGGAAGTGTACTAGAAAGAGTAGGAACGTCCAAGAAAAGAATAATGATGTGGGTAGAGAGTTTAGAATTTTCTAAGTATTCTAAGTTGATCTAAATAATCAAAGGCTTGCTTTACTTTACTTACGTCGGAGCAAATGGTACCGTCCCGATCCTCGAAAAAGACGGGGAAGGGTGATCGGGGAAGGCCGCCAAAAGCTCTGAATCACCAACCCGAACATGGTGGATTACAAAGACCGACAGGGCTGTCACCCCCAGGGCTACCACAACTAACCGTGGGATTGGGCGCAAACTCGGGTAATCTCTAGTCTAGACACCACGCCTACACTATTAATTACTACTCTAATTTCACGTTAAAACTAGAGCACTCAATACGAGCAGAGATCCAGTAAATATTGTAAAGTAAGAACTGAAATTAATTGAATAGAATAAATAGAAATAATAAATGAAGAACCTGGAGATTGCTGAAGACGAACTAGTTGTCAGAGATGTACAATGTTGATGAAGATCCGACAGGTCCGGATCTCCAGCTTTCTCCGCTCCTCTCTCCTTGATCTTACAACTAGATGAACTAGAAGAACTAGATCTAGAACTAGAACTAGATGAACTAGACAACTAGAGGGACCTCTCTCTCTTCTAATATGAAACCCTAGATTTTTCTCTGTTGATAGCTAATGAGGAGATGATGTCTCTTGGGGGCGCCTTGGGGCTGCTTATATAGTCCGAAGGAGGTGCCACGCCTTGGACTTGGATTACAACTCGTACTTTTTTTCCGTCGTCGTCGGATCAAACCGACATTAAACATGTGGTTTAGATCGCATGTCAAAGTCGGTTGAGGAAGCTTCTAGAAGCGGATGACGTGGAGGGGGGCGGCCGGCCGGCCTTAATATTAGGCCGGTCAGCCCAAGATGGGCCCCAGCTGGGCTGAGCTTTTGTGGGTGCGTGCGTGTCGTCGTGCCGTTTCCGAATTGTATTAATTCGCGTCAAACGGAGTCCGGATGAGGGAGTTATGCCCGTTTTACCGAACCCCGCTCTGCGACTGATATCTTCTGATTCTGGACTCCGAATATGGCAAATGATATATCCGTTTTCGATCATCTCGACGAGCTCTTCGCAATGTTGTACTTTGATTCTTCATTTGAAGTACTTCTATGTTGCTCTTTTTGTAGGAGTTGGATCGAGTACGATTGGGACACGCCTTGGAGTCGTATGTCTTCATAACTCTTTGTTTTCTGTTTAGTCCCCTCGAAAATCACAACTTCACCAAAAACTCATGGAAATTGTCGTCTAATTATATTTTAGTCCTTCTTCATATTCAGTTGACAAGTAAAAGTATACGTTAATATGTGTCAACACCATGGTACCTCGGTCCCAAGCCAACGCTTGCCCTTCACCTTCGCTTAGTACCTCGAAGCCCTTTCCTTTGCTATCTTCACCTTATCAAGATACACTCAAGTCACATCATATCAAGCAACCATTGAATAACCGTTTCTTCAACATTTTGATCCTTGCTTGATTATTTTGCGGATATGAATGTTGAGACCAATCAAGCTTCGGTTTGACTCACATAGAGACATACATGGATCAACATCAATATGGTCAAGCCAATTCCACGGTTCCTTATATCCTATCATTTTGGATTGACACTCCAACACTTATTTCAATCTTTTATTCATGGGAAACAAGCCATTATAGAGACCAATCCAAAATCATCAACTCTTGTCTCATTTGCCTTTTGCCAAGTATACTTATTTTCACATGATGCTATGATATTCCACAACATATAAGCCATTTCCTTGATTCCATTTGCATTGTTGTCTTTTGCTTGAACTAGATTGTTTTCATCATCTTCTAGTACAACAATACACAATTTGGCTTTGCTTCCATACTATGTGGAATACCATCAAGTTTGCTTACTTGTTGAACCTTGAATATACTTGTTACTACATAATCTACAAGTATATGTAATAGACTCCGCTGTTCAATACTTAGCAAACTTATTAGACCTTTAATTATGTTGTCATTCAATTCACCAAAACCCACTAAAGGGCTAGATGCACTTTCAGGCTAGAACCACCTCCTCCTCAACTTCCCTCTACTCTGTTCTCCGTTGGAGGAAGAAGAATGATGGAAACATAATTTTATTTCACTCTCATGGTTTATGATGTAAAAGCGCCACGGAGACGGTTTTCTCCGATCTGACATACATAATTAGTTAAAAGTCTAGGCTTCTCATTGCAAAAGTGCCAGGGTATGGAGCTTTGGTTTGCTCGGGTGGTTGTTGGAGACGTTGAGTTTTCGGTTCATGTCTTTTCTCGTGTGCTCGACCTAGACTGATGAATGGGTATCGTGTTTGGGTTTGGACTGTTGGAGACAGTCTTAGCTTGAGTTATTTCAGTTATCAGGCAACAGTACTGATCTTTGTTTTGTATACACAAACTGATTGATATGCAATGTCTTCGTTGTTTGGTATACACAAATTGATTGATATGCAATGGCCCTGAGAACCGGGTTTATTTGGACATGTTCAAATAGTTTAAGAAAACTAACATGTGGAGTCCAATGCTGAAAATAAATAAATATTGTCCGCTCAGATTTGACTGTTTGAGTCTTCTTTTTTCCTTTCTTATTATATGATGACTGCTCACTATATGGTTTCGTTTTAGATAACTGAGAACATGAGGTGAGTCATATGACGAATTGGTGCTTGAAAATAACACACAGAGCCTTGCTATCTAATTGGAATTAAGCTTCTTTGGCTATTATTAATCTCAAATATTGTACCGCTGACAATGCATTCCCGAGGGTGTGGTGGCAAAGCCAAATTGGCTGGAGAGATTCTCTATAATTCATTCAAGTAGTCTTCAATGCTACGATGATTATATTAGTCAAACATTTTTACAAACTTGAAGTCTATCTATGGCCTGAAAATGTAATCCATTTTAATGTCTGAAGAAATGGAGATTAGAGTTTTTTTTCAGCTGATATATAAAACATTATCGTAGCCGTATCAACGAAAAGTCTATCTATACAATAGAGTTTGTGAACACGTAACATCGCGATCTCCTTGGATGTTTTAATTTCACGAACTTTGCCTTTTGTATTAAATGTGAATTTAGCATCGGCATTTAATTTCACAGTATTATTATTTTATCATATAATCTTTCTGTTTTTATTACGAAAGTCCCGTAGCGGCGCATGGACACAGTACTAGAGTATTTGGTACTGACTGCCCTTTAATTTCCCAGATATAGACTCTCAATGCAAAAAAGTGAAGAAGTGGTTCTGGCCGCTGATGAGATGAGATCAGAGACTCAGGGCTCCTGGAGAATATGAAGCATAGCTTCCCGCGGCATGCACATGGCCTCCAGCGCAACGGCCCTGGGCATGGTGAGCCCGCCGCTCTCTGCCATGTCAACCGGAGCTCCATCGTCAACCCTCTCCCAGTCGAAGCACTGGATGAGCGTGGCGAGCACGAGGCCGATCGTCCGCAGCGCGAGCGCCTCGCCGGGGCACCTGCGCCGCCCCATCCCGAACGGCATCAGCAGCCGGCCCTCGGCGGCGGTGGCCTCGCCGTCCCGGCCCCAGAACCTCTCCGGCCTGAACGTGGCCGGGTCCTCCCACGCCGTGGGGTCCCGGTGGATGGCGTAGGCGTTGACGAGCAGCATCGTGCCGCGGGGCACGCCGTGGCCGCCCACCTCGCAGTCCGCCGAGGACTGGTGCGCCAGCAGCAGCGGCGCCGCCGGGTACAGGCGGAGCGTCTCGCTGACGACGCACCGCAGGTAGGCGAGGCGGGGCACGTCGCCGTCGGCCACCAGGCGGGAGGTGCCCACAGCGGCGTCGATCTCGGCCCGCGCCTCCCGGAGCGCCTCCGGGTGATTCAGCAGCAGCGACATGGCCCATTCGATCGTGATCGACGTCGTCTCCGTTCCGGCAGCAAATAGGTTCTTTGACATGAAGAAATTGAAAGAATTCAATTCCCCAATCTGGGAGATTGGATTTGTTGATTCAACGCTAGAAAATGGAAACTTACAGAGCACTGCGCCATGATTACGGTATCCGTGTAGACCTCCGGCTCCGACTTCTGCAGAGTGAGAAGCACGGCGATCATGCTCTTATCTTGGCCCTCGCCGCCACCGCCGTCGTCCAGCCGCCGTCGCTCCGCCTCGAGGAGCCGCCTCAGGAACGCATCCCTCCTGCTTACGGCGGTCAGGATCTTGCGCCTCACGCCGAACACGTCGAGCCACCGCAGCAGCGGCAGGTAGTCCCACCGGTTGGCCGTGCCGAGGAGCGGCATAATCTGGCCAACGATCTGCTTCAGCTCATGGGCCTCCGGCGACATGTCCGCGTCACTGTCGGCGCGGGACGCCTTGGTCCGCGCGATGGTCTCCATGAGCACGCTGAGGGGAGGTCGAAGAGGCTGCGCCTCAGCTGGACGCGCGCGGGTGCGGCGCGGTGCATCCTCCGCGCCATGGCGCGCACCTCCGCAGAGACGACGCGGGACATGCATCCGTCGACGCGGCGCGCGGAGAAGAGCTGCGCGGCGGCGACGCGGCGGAGGTCGCGCCAGTAGGGCCCGTAGTTGGCCGTGGAGAGCGTGAGGAAGCCGAAGGACGCGAGGCGCTGCGAGGGCAGCTGCGGGCGGTCGGCGAAGGCCACGTCGTGCTCCGTGAAGCACCGGGCGGCGCAGGCGGCCGACGACACCACCACGGCGCGGCGGGAGCCCAGGCGCAGGGAGAACACGGGGCCGTGGCGCGCCGCGAGGCGGGACAGCGCCGCGTGGAATGGCTTCTTGACGAGGTGGAGGTGGCCGAGGAACGGGACCGCGGGAGGGCTCGGCGGCGGCGGCGCGGGCTTTCCCTTGCCGCAGACAGGACGGACCACGAGTAGGTAGTGGAGCACCAGGACGAAGGCCAAGGTGAGGATGGCCATGTAGGCCTGCAGATCCATGGCTGTGGATGGTGATTGACGATGAGCTTCTGTGTTCTGGTTGATCGCAGCTTGGTGTTCGTGTTCCTCATTGATCCGGCATGTGTAGTATACATAGTATTAGATTAGAGAAAACACAGTGACGGGTTTTCGGTAGGGACAATGGTTTGCTTTGGATATGGACGACTTTTGAAAAAACAATCATAAAAATTGGGGGATATGGACGATCTTGTCTGGGAGATGCATGGAGGGTGAGGCACCATGTACGTGGTGTCCGTAGCCGCCCAAGAGCATTGTCTGCGCTGTGCCTGTGGAGATGTAGCACCCTAACTTTCTTTAATTGTAGAAAACCATCGCGTGATACGTACTTCTTTCTTAGGCGC
Organism: Hyparrhenia diplandra; assembly: GCA_015847255.1. Classification (NCBI taxonomy): domain Eukaryota; kingdom Viridiplantae; phylum Streptophyta; class Magnoliopsida; order Poales; family Poaceae; genus Hyparrhenia; species Hyparrhenia diplandra. The sequence continues at coordinate 47,614 of JADLZK010001571.1, read as the reverse complement.
TAGGGGTTTGACTTGCAGAAAAAAAAAAAAGAAAAGGTATCCTGACTGATGATGGTTTTTGCATGTATGGGGTAATGCCGGCCAGCGAGGTGATCACACCTTCAGCGTGAGCAGAAATCAGCGTGATCACACAGTGCCATGTATGCATGTACGGTCCAGAATATTATATAACACTTGCGTATACATGTCCAATAAATACGTGACTTGATCTCGATTCAGCGGCAGTGCTATTCTACACCCCAGACCAAAACACCCCAGCCGCCCTAAACGCATGCCAACCCCTCCACCACCAAACCGAACCCGTTAGGGCTACTTTGGAAGCATGGATCCCCACCGGGATCCCCGTGGTTTCCCAGGGCGAGAAACCCGTCGGTCCAGCTATTTTTTTATTAGGAGACACTATTACAGAATTGATTTTACATAGCACTTCGAAATGATTTTCGTGGCGGTTATTTGGAAAACCGCCACTGTTAATGTCACGATTAACCGTGACGGTTATTTTTTATTAACCGTGGCGGTTATAATAACCGCCACGGTTAATGATGCCAAGCCCAAGAGCCGAACAGGCCCAGACCCTAAACCTAAAATGCCCAGTTTCAGTCCCATGTATAAATATGCAGAGCTAGGGTTTCCATCCTAAAATATCTCCCTCTCACTCACTCTCCCGAAATCTCTCTCTCACTCTCCGGTCTCGGCCAGATCCCGTCGGCGCCCTTCTCCCGTCCCCCGCTCCTCTCCCCACTCCTTCGACCCAGCTCCTCCAGCGCGCTGGAAACGACGAGCGACGGCAGCGCCGGACGGCGAAGCGGCGGCCTGCGGCGCGGCGTCAGCGGCGGCGCCGAGCGCGTCGCGGCGGGCGGATCGAGCGCGCCGCCACGCTGGCCGAGCGGCGGCGGCGGCGCGGATCCACGGCCCGAGCGGCGGGGCGTCGGATCCGCGGCCTGGAGCGGCGGTGGTGGCCGGATCCGGTGGGCCGGGAGGCCCATGGCGGCGGTGGCGGGCCCCAAAACCCCAGCGGTGGCGGCCCCAATCTGGGCCCGTTATGGTTTCGGGTTGGGCTTTTCTTTTTTATTATTTTTTTTCTATTAACCATGGCGGGCATATAAACCGCCACCGAAAATGGTTGATTTACGGTGACCCTACTTTGGTGGCGATCATAAAAACCGCCACTGAAAATCATTTTTAACCGCTCTTTTTTTAACTCTTTAACTATTTGCCCATAAGGACCCATCCCTGCTTCCTTCAAACTCCTGATTACATTGTCGCAGTCCGCCAAACAAAGTGATGTAATCCCCGTGTCTGATGCCGTCTCCGATTAAAGATGGCAGCGGTTCGGTTTTCGGTTCGGATATCCACGGGTTTTCGGTTCTGCGGGTTTCGGTTTTTGGTCTTGGAATTTCACCAACGGTTTTCGTGTTCGGTTTCGGGTTCGGTTTTAGTTTTGGTTTCGGGTTTAGTTTTCCACCCATGGATATCCATTGGATATCCGAAATAAATCATTTAGAATTAAAACTCATGTTTTATAATATGTTAATAATAACTTATTTACTTAGATTATTAAATTTATTCAAAGTTGACTTATGAAAATATTTATTATTTGTTGTCTCTTGTTTATACATGTGAATATGTGTATATATATGTACGGGTATCCGTTCGGTTTTGGGTTATCCGCGGGTTTCGGGTAACCGTTCGGGTTTCGGTTTATCCGCGGGTTTGGTTTTGGTGATGGATTTCCACCCGAATTGGTTTCGATTTCGGTTTTGGTTTTCAATTTCGGGTTTCGGTTTTGGGTGCACGGAGACTCCACCCGATCCGAACCCGACCCGTTGCCATCCTTAGGTCTGATGCCAGGTCTAGCCTTCCCTGCAAGCCAATCCCTCGGCGATTTCAAGTTCAGTGATTCCTTCCAGGACTAGACCCGACACACCAAGATACTTTCCTTCATAATCTCTTGCTATGGCTGCAACTGCTACCCTCCTCGAGTTTTTGAGAGGGCGTCATCAACATTGATTTTAACAGAACGACTTGGGGCAGGATCCAAGCCATTCTTGTTCTCGGACATATTTGTACTCTGGGTTTTGGCAGATATGAGTCGAGGGCGGGCTCCGAAAAATACCTTCATGGATCACCTTTCTCCTAGCATACCGAATTGCCCAAAGTGTAATAGACACTCGCACCGCATCAGCATGGGATAGCGTCTCAAACAGCCTTGTTAAGCAGCCCTTGGCGTCCACTTCCTGCACATTGCATACGCGTGCTCAACCAGCTCTTCCTTCTCCAAAGCCCAGACGCATTTGGCCATGTGACACTCCATCAAAGAGTGCTTCCATGAGTCAGCTACCCCACAAATCCGGCATCGTCCATGGTCAGCCATGTTTCTATGGTGCAGCACATCAGCTGACGGTAAAGAGCTCTTAGCAAGTCTCCATAGTAAGATACTAACTTTCGGTGGGACTTTGACTTGCCACAGTGACCTCTGTTCCCCCTCTTCTTCCTTTCGGTTCGACCTCATTGCGTTTTCAGAGAGCGAACGCTTCAAACTCAGTATCCTATATGCTGATCGGACTGAAAAAAACACCTCATTGTGTTTTCAGAGAGCGATTACTATTGTATCTAGTAATGAATTTAATGAATTACTGACGTTTGTTGTTTTACTGTCCTACAAAAGGATTACAAGTCATATATCCAATAATGAAATATAGTTGTTACTGAACTAAATAACTAATTACTGCAATGTTGTTTGAATACGCAGGACGAAAGGTTGGATGCAAACTTAGTGCCAAACTTTGATATGCGCTTTGAAACAGAGGAGGATGCATATGAGTTCTACCTAGACTATGCTGAGAAAGCAGATTTCCCTATCAAGAAGAATAGGCACAGAACATGTGGACATGATGTCACTTGTTCACATGAGGGGGCACAAGTATACAGTTGCTGATAATGATCGAAAGACATCAAAAACATTAAAACGTGATGGATGCAAGGCGAAAGTTTGTATTCAACAAGCAAAAGATAGAATGGGTTCCTACTACTACACCCATATAGAGCTACATCACAATCATAAGCTTATTTGGGAAGAGCACAATCTGGTTTTTGGTTTATTTCAGCTTATTCTCTCACACACAGTTTTATTGAAACGAGCAAAATTAACTAGCTTATCGATTAACGGAACAACTGATGCTTGAGCTTGGTTGTTGGAGATAGATGTACACAGTCCTAGTATGTTGGAGCTTATTGGTTCGGCACATACAAAAACTCAAATTGAAATCCGTTTCAACTCGTTTGAAAAGGGTGCACGGAATTTTTTTAAAAAACGGACACCACAATTACGCCTTCTCAACGAGAACACGTAGCACGTGGACAATGTTTGCGTTCAAGCAAGTACGGTAAGCAACAAACAGTTGAACGGTTTGGATCTTGATTATTGTCCTGGGAAGGTACCGACAACATTGTTCACGTCACATCAAATCACATAAGGAAGGTCTGAAAATTAGATGAACCTCCACACTAGCTCGACAACGACACTCGATCGACAATACGGACAATTAGCTCGCATGAATACACAGCTTGGACATATTAACTATTAAGATTCATGCGCCCTCCTGTACGTGCTTATAATATGTCTTTTAAAACGTTGAGCAAATTAAAACTTTTTTTTTTTTTTTTCTTTGACTATGGACAGACAGCGTAATGAGGAGTTAATAATGCTTTGCTTTAAAACGTTGCGCAACGCTTTTTAAAATTGCTGCGCTAGGAATTGAATCAATAGAAAAATTGGGTGGTTAATTCGGTCCCAGCTGGAGCTGGACTTCCATCCATGCCGATGGGAGCTGCGATCATTTAAAGTAATCATAAAAAATAAATTAAAAAAATCTAGCTGCGACTGCGAGCGGCTCAGCTGCGTCTCACCAACAAATAGCAGCCTAAATTGATGAGCAAATGAAGGCAACATTCACTCACTCACCTGTCCGATCGAGTCACTTCCAATTGTCCTCACCAATAGATCGACGATGCCCTCAACCCTGGATCTCTGTTTCCTCTACTTGGCTAGTTAGTTTTTACTATTTTTTTTTTTTAAAAAAACGTGCATCCAACCTGAACTGCCAGTGCACAAGGGTGTGCAACCCGTGCCATAGAACAGGGCCTCAAAATCTTAGAGCATCTCCAACGGTTTGCTAAAATTCACTTGACAAATGTTATGATTTGACAACTTTGTAAAATATATAGCAAGTGAAAAAAAAAACTCTCTCCAATAGTTTGCTATTTAAATTTGGTAAATAGAAAAAAGTGGACCCACATCATACCCAACCCAACTGTCCGCGGTACTGCGATCTGTTTCCGGTCGCGCCGTGCGTCTTCTTGTTCGACATCTTCGGTCTCCATCAGTCTACACTACAGAAAACAATATAATACAGATGACAAGAATGCATCGCGACGACATAAAACAAGCAAATCCGTGCGGCAAGATCAGCAAGCATGATGAACTTGTACAATGACTGCACTAGCTGAGACGGGGATATGCAGAAACCTAGGGTCCATCTCTTGGCATCCATCTCTTGGCCAATAATCATGATGACACACTAGCTGAGACGCATCTATACTATTCTAGACTAGGGGCCTGTTTGGTTCCCATGAGACTAGAGACTATGGACTAATTTTTAGTCCCATTTAGTCCCTAAATAATCAAACATAAGGACTGGGGACTAATTTTTAGTCCAAATTTCACTAGACTCTTGGGAGGGGCTAGGGACTAATTTTTAGTCCCCATTAGTCACTAGTCCCTAGTCCTCCATCCAAACATGCCCTAGATCAGAGGTGCAATTGTTTGCATTGCTAGAAGCACTACTATGACACGTAGAAACCTAGCATCCATCTCATGGCCAATAATCGTGATGGACATTATATATGAGTACAGAGAACTGACAAATAACGTGATGAACCCTAGCAGATCGCAAGAAAACCGGCGGCGGCGCCTTGAACCCTACCCAAACTGGCGGCGGCGCCCTGCTCGCAAGAACACAGAGCTGATGGCGATGCACTGCCGTACCTGATGGCGATTGCAAACTGCAGTACCCGATCGACTTCTCGCAGGAACACAGAACTGATGGCGATCGCAAGAACACAGAGCTGATGGTGATCGAGTGTCGTGCCGATAGCGCGCCAATTCCGAGTCTCCTTCTCCGACGGGCGCGCACTCCTCGCGCTGGAACAACTTCGGGCGGCGGGGCGGCGCCGCGTGGCGCAAAGAAAAGAGATCGCGTGGAGCGGAAGTGCGGGATCCCGAAATATAGGCGCTGGAGGAAATCGGAATTTTCTCCGCCGCACGGGAAGAGGGCCGGCGGCGGCGCGGCATCGCGATAGCAAGCTCGATATGCGCGCGGAAGGGAAGGATGGCAAGTTGGAAAAAATGGCAACCTCTTTTACCAAACTGTTGGAGAGCAATTTTTCTAGTTTTGCTAAATTTTGTAGGATAGCAACCTCATTTAGCAAACTGTTGGAGATGCTCTTAGGGCCCCAAAAATTATAGCTTGTCAGGTGATTAGGTACATGACGAGCTCATGCATGTCAGGTTAGGAGTAGTACAACTTATTTTACACTGATGATAGAATATTCGGTTGAGAAAAAATGCAATGGATTAGGAGTACACGTTACGGTTCTGGCGGTGCCTGACGACAACATGTATGGGCACATCGAGTTCTACACGTTTCGTCAAGCTAGACGAACAGATTTGCTTTCGCAAGAGCGTTGTTTAACCGAATTTGGCACATCTTGTACCAGACAGAGAGAGATGGATCCCCTCTTTGTGTGTGTGTCATATTTTCTAGATCAACTCATGAAACAATTATGATCAATTCATGAAACAATTATCGTTCCACGCTTCTAGAGCAATTAGGTACATGAAAATTTATTAAATAACGTAACACTACGTACCACCCACATTTATTTATTATTCTACAAAACATTTCCTTCAAGTGAAGTGTCGAAGAATGTGTAGATTGCCTTATCTCGTGGTTCACCATGATTTAATCCTCGTGACCATGTGTATACACCGAAAAACAAGATAGGTGGATTAACTTCAAATAAAAAGAATGAAATTAAGAGGGCCATAACGCGTGACCTGTTGTCTTCGCAGCACCCGTCGTCTCACACCCCGCGCCTGTCGTCTCTGCCCCCCGCCGCCTGTCGTCTTCGCGCGTCCCTGCCTCTCACCCCGCTGAGCTCCCCTGACGTCATTCTCGTCCCCGGTGCCGGCCAGTGGATCCCCGCGGGCGTTAGGGTTCGTCGATGCTCGTGGTGGCTGCCTTCGTCGGCCTCACTGAAGCTCCGCCACAACCTGGCCTGCCCACCACTACCATCGCCAAGTCCCGTAAACAGCCCAACCTCCTCTCCCACTGCCTGACCGCCCTACGTCCCCCGGCTAGCCCTTCAATAGCCCGTAGAAACCCTAGTGCCACCGTTTCTCCATGTCTGGCACAAGCGCAGTCAGGCACGAACGCAGGGGGGAAGAGGGAGACACGCCGAAGGAAGAGGGAGTCGCACAATCTTGCAAAGAGAGGAGTCATGTAATAGAATTTCCAATGGAACAAACAAGGATCACAATTCACCATCAGAAATCACCACAAATCACAAAAGGTCTCTATCATCTTTCTTCATTACACACAAGAAGAAAAAAAAAAAGTGAAGAAAACATTCTTCATCCAGAACACAGAACATGCGTTATCCGACGTGGCACTGGGATTGGGACAGCATCCTCCCGTGTTTGCCAATGCCACCCATGGACGCATCCATCCATCCATCCATCCGCTTTCACTCCCTCCGTCCTTCCTTCCCAGCGCTCATCCATCCACCGCCTCCTCCCTACAATAAAAAAAACATCCGAATCCGCCTCGCGCGCCCCGTCCTCCTCATCGCCGGCGGATTCGCCGCCACCGCACACCGCCGCCCGGAGAAGGAGCGCCGCGGGGAGCTTTTCCACTGCCGCCTCCCCCGTCTGACTGACGGACTGACCCCTCCGAGATCGGTTGCGGCGGCGACACCGTCGCCCGGGGCCATGGCGGTCCCGCTCGTGCTCGTCGTGCTCCCGCTCGGCCTCCTCTTCCTCCTGTCCGGCCTCATCGTCAACACCATCCAGGTACCGCCCCCCACCGGGCCCCGCGCTGCTCGATTTGTTTCCGTTTTCAGCGGGCGGCGACGGGGGTGATCTGATCCGGCGGCTGAGCGAAAGATCCTGTTTTGTTTTCGTTAGATGGCGTTTCCCCGGACATTTTAGTTTGTTCGCTTCATTATTAATGATGGTGCTCGCGCGGTGTAGGGTAATTCCAGCTGATTTGCGGTGAAGATTTACTGTTTCCCTCTGTGATTGATTTGTTTTGTCCCGATGGGTGGGTTTCCAGGCGAATTTTGCTCAAAGATGTGTCTTTTGGATGGAAAGCTTCATGTCGATTTGTTGAATTTTTCGTTATAATTGCCGTTTCTGTAATAAAATAAATAAATTTACAACTTCCATTTGAGTGCGGTCACGGACGGTGTACTATATACCCCATAATAACTTCCAAATGTGTTAATCTGTTTAAGCTTTGATGTGTTTTTATATGCGCGTGGCAATTTCAGGCCATCCTGTTTGTGACAATACGGCCCTTTTCCAAGAGCTTCTACCGTCGGATCAACAGATTCTTGGCCGAGCTGCTGTGGCTTCAGCTTGTCTGGGTGGTGGACTGGTGGGCAGGTGTTAAGGTACTACACGCAGATATGATTAGCACCAAAGCAATTTTATTTTCGCATTTCATTTCTAGATAGATAGTTTCATTTGTAGCGTGTTCAGTGAAGTCAAAATTGCATTTGTGCCTGGAAGTTGCAGTATTCTGTTGGTTTGCTATATTCAACCTTTCTTGTAGTGTCATATGATGCGTTTTTTGAAATGTTCTACCATGGAAATACATGTACTAATGAACAAGCTAAGTTAAATAGCTCAAGGCTGTTTTCAGTGTTGCATCCTAACTGAATCTGGTAGACGGATATTCCAAACTAAATAAAGTAAGTAAAGAAGTTTCAAGAGTTAAACACAAAGTTGTAAAGGCAATGTCAGCAATACTAGTAGGGACACTGATAGAGACTGGCAACCTATGCTGGCTAGATTTGAATGTGATGTTTGGAAAGATTCTATTTGGAAGATTGGCATGGATTGAATTATTGAAATGTTACTTTGGTGACCTTTAAACACAAAGTTTTAAAGGCAATGTCAGCAATATTAGTAGGGACACTGATAGAGACTGGCAACCTATGCTGGCTAGATTTGAATGTGATGTTTGGAAAGATTCTATTTGGAAGATTGGCATGGATTGAATTATTGAAATGTTACTTTTGTGACCTTTAAACACAAAGTTGTAAAGGCAATGTCACAAGAAATTAGGAAGTCAGTCATATAATCATATTGTGTATGAATTTCTAGTAGTGTTGGCCTGTTGGAGTGGTTAGTGGTGTGGCTTGTCCAACTATAAGAAGGAAATATAGTTAATTTTTTTATCTTGCAGAATTATGGCAGTAAACTAAACGAATTATGAAGAAAAAAAACAGATTCTGATGAGTAACAACTTTTTATATAAATGGGTTAAATGTGTATCAGTTGAATGGCTAATTGAGGATGTTTTTTCTACCTTTTTCGTCAGCAGATCTAAGTGAACATACTTCTTATTTGACTGATCTTATGAAGCAAGCATGATTTTTTCCCTTCTGATCCCCAGAATAACTTAAGTTGCTCTGCAGGTACAACTGCATGCAGATGAGGAAACTTACCGATCAATGGGTAAGAAGCCCTTTATTAATAGTTTCATTGTTTGCATTAGCCTTTAGTCCCAAGCTGGTTGGGGTAGTCCCAAGCATTCACCTTCGTGCAAGCTTATAAGGAAAAAAGTTTGGATAATCTTATCTGAATAATTCCACAGGTAAAGAGCATGCACTAGTCATATCAAATCATCGGAGTGATATTGATTGGCTTATTGGATGGATATTGGCCCAGGTTGTTATCTCCCATCTCCTGGATAGTTGTTAGAAATTTAGTTTGTTTTCATACTGTTTATTAGGTTTATTTGGATTAACTGATAAATAATATGAGACTCCTGTTTTGTGGGCATATGTTCAGCGCTCAGGGTGCCTTGGAAGTACGCTTGCTGTGATGAAGAAGTCATCCAAGTTCCTTCCAGTGAGTTAGTTCATGTGTCTATTTCTGTAACATGTAGTTTTACAATTTATATCCACATCAGAGTTCTGTGGATTTTAAACTAGGTTTAAAAAACTATTTGTGGCATAATTAAGCAACATAAATAAATATATTTTGCAGTAGAGACTTGTTTATCTAGTTTCAAAAATTTTAATGCTACATTGCTTTGTCATTTTCTCACTGTAACAATTGTGGGCTTTAGCAATAGTGCCTGGGTCATGGAGGAACACACAGTGAGGGACTTTTTTGTGTGAGAACATGGGGGTTCGAGCCCTGGTTGGTAGCCTCACCTGGGAAGTTTTACAACCACCATGCTATGAACACCTTCTCAGAAAGTTGCCCAATATGGAGTGATAGGTAGATCTGGAAATAGAATGACAGAGCAAAGACTGCAACAAATATAATTTCCCATTGGTAATGAAAAGAAATGAATTGCCATGATTACCTGTTATTTATGTTATGGTACTTATAAGGTTTTTGTTCAGTAGCAGCTAAAAGCAAACATGCCTTTTTGCAGTGTGTGTTGAGTGTGTTGGGTAGGAGCTTCTTTAGCCTCTCCTTTTGTACATTTCTCTCTTATAACTGAAATGACATGCAGCTCTCCTGCATTGTGAGAAGAAAAAGGGTCTTGCTTGAATTGATGAAACCTGTGTGAACTATTACCTTTTCTTCTCTACTAGTAGATGTTCCGGCACATGATTTGGTATTCTATAAACCGTTTTACTCACTTTTGCAGGTTATTGGCTGGTCAATGTGGTTTGCAGAGTACCTCTTTTTGGAGAGGAGCTGGGCCAAGGATGAGAAGACACTGAAGGTAACTCCCCACCTTAACTGTACAGGGCATCCTACTTTTCCTTTTTCACATAGTGAGCTTTTTAATTTTGCATACAGTGGGGTCTCCAAAGGTTGAAAGACTTCCCTAGACCATTTTGGCTAGCTCTTTTCGTTGAGGGTACCCGCTTTACTCCAGCGAAGCTTCTCGCAGCTCAGGAGTATGCTGCTTCCCAGGGCTTACCAGCTCCTAGAAATGTACTTATTCCACGTACCAAGGTACTTCGCAGTTCCCTCACTTGCATGATTTTGACATTGCAATTGTTCAGTATCTTTTCCTACGCCATACTTATATTTACTGATTTAGTCTAGATGGGATGTATGATTCTAATTTTTAAGGATAACTCGGCATACCCTGGAAAACTGTACTGTTCACATGATTTAGTCTACTTTTTATTAGTTTGTTCACAAAATACACCTGTTGAACATAATGTTTTTAATGATTTGTATAAAGTGATAACTGTTAGCAATTTACTGCATCATATATGTGCATGCGTGCACATCGAGTAATGACATTGATGAAAGTGCTTCTATTTTCTTATATGTGCAAACCTGAAAGGAAAAATGCAGATTTTTTTTTACCTTGATGACACAGTAGAAATTTACAATCATAAAGTTAAATCACTAATCTTGAGGTTTCTAACACGACACTTCAGATTCGAATAAATGGCTATATCACATCGAGTAACAAATACCGAGTACTTGTCTTGATTTGATGGAACGCCTGAGAGATCTGTTAATGACAATTTTGTATAATAGCTACTGAGGAAGTATGTTTATATCATAGGTTTTACTCTTATGTATTTCTGATGCCATTTTCACATGTTTTAGCAATAATAAAGTTATGTACTAATACCTCCTGTGAAAAAAAATCCCAGGGATTTGTATCTGCCGTAAGTATTATGCGAGATTTTGTTCCAGCCATTTACGATACAACTGTAATTGTTCCTAAAGATTCACCTCAACCAACAATGCTGCGGATTTTGAAAGGGCAATCATCAGTGGTAAGTTTCTAACTTCATGATGAACTCAAGGCAAACCAATACAGAAATAGAGTTGTGTCAACTGAGCACTGAAATGAATTGATTTTACTTAAGTGTCTTAAATCAAATTGGATACAAATATATAATACGGCGTGGAATTTCAGTACCCAACTACTTACTGTTATGTCAACTAATGTACTACTCTTTCTCCTCTGTAGATACATGTCCGCATGAAACGCCATGCAATGAGTGAGATGCCAAAATCAGATGAGGATGTTTCAAAATGGTGCAAAGACATTTTTGTGGCAAAGGTACTGAACTATATAATGGTAGTTTTGAGATGTCTTCTGATTAGATCTTGTCGAAAAGTAAAATGTTCCATATATGGTTTGATCAATTAGTTTTTAAGTAGAACTCACAAAAAAAAAATAAGTAATTACTATTTGGCCCATTTTTCGTTTCAGGATGCCTTACTGGACAAGCATTTGGCAACAGGCACTTTCGATGAGGAGATTAGACCTATTGGCCGTCCAGTGAAATCATTGCTGGTAAACTCACACTACAGTTGCATGTTATATAGTCTGCAATGGCATGTCACTGCCTCGGTGGCAGCGGCACCCTCACAATCTATCAATGGTTATCATCTTTTTTGCTGAATAAGAAAAAGCTGGTCTTACTGTCATGGGAAACTGGTGTTTTTGTGTAAATCTTGTTAGAAAACAAAGTTGTACTGTCCTTTTGCCGGTGAGCCATGTTACACAAGTCAATCAAGTGTCATGTAGAATCTTGATGTTCTCGGCTCTTGATTTTGCAGAACCAAGCAAAAAAAAAAAGTACCAGTATCAGGAATCCGTTTATCCCCCCCAGCTTCACTGGCCAATTATTGAGATTGAAAATTCTAAATATTAAATGAGACATCTGTTTTGAGTGAGCCGAAGAGAAGGTCATGGGTTTGCATCAGAATGATCACATATTAGTTTGTCTCCCATACTCAATTTGCAGTTGTGGGGGAGGTGTGGTGGTCATGTTTTTTGGGTTAAGGCAGGAGAGGTCAGTGTGCTGTCCTATGTCTTATTAGGAGTAATTCCTTGTGAAACCTCAGGCAGTTGCATTGCAGCAGGGGGCTCTTCTTTGTTGGTACTTAAATAGATGATCTGTTGCCCATTCCATAGCTCAATGAATTCGTTTTTGCAGAATGTGCATCCTAAATGTATTGATATGTCGTCTGGCTGCTGACATTCTGTTCCTGCTGATGTAACAGGTGACCCTGTTTTGGTCATGCCTCCTGTTGTTTGGCGCCATCAAGTTCTTCAAGTGGACACAGCTCCTATCGACTTGGAGAGGTGTAGCTTTCACTGCTGCAGGGATGGCACTTGTGACAGGGGTCATGCATGTCTTCATCATGTTCTCCCAGGCTGAGCGGTCGAGCTCAGCCAAGGCTGCACGGAACCGGGTCAAGAAGGAATGAAAATGGAGGGTGGAGATGAGATGCTAGGGTTTATCATCCCCGACCTTCAAAAGGGTTGCAGATTGAATTCATATTCATATTATTAATATATACAGCAGCAAATTCCAGACATTGATATGCTCTCAAATAGGAAGCTCTGCTCCTCTTGTATTTGTATGCAGGAAAGAATTGTAGGGAGTTTATTTCCCCCCCTTCTTTTGAGCAGGGGAACTGTAGCACATGAACTTGATGTTGGTACATTTGCCCTGTCAGACATATTCTGGAAGCGTTTCAGTAGTTCATTATCAGTAAAGCTTGCATCTTCCTTCCATGTAGCTGTGCACCTTGTCGGTCCGGTCACTCATCACAATGTGGCTATGTGGGGATTGTAAGACGCACTGCTGATGTTGAATGTTGTTCTGTTCTGTGTTGAAAAGCAAAGGATACAGGATTGTGCTCTGTGCACTGAAATGCAATAGAAGTGTTTTGTGATGAAAAACAGAGAATATATTGGCGGCCCTATTCAAGTACTAGATGAGAAGAATCCTGAAAGACTCAAAAGTTTCTAGTTCCTTTGTCAATATGTCATGCCTGCTACATCAAGGAAACAAAAATGGTTAAAAACTAGCTCGAATAAAATGTTGGGTCCAGCCCCATCTTCACTGCCTCTCTTAATGCAAACCTGTATAACCAATAGTGACTATGAACTATCTTTGTGGTTTTTAAAGCAACCTACAGTGATAATAAGTTATCAGTGCCAGTTTCAAATGAACAAGAAACGAGAACGTTATCACTGGCAATTTTGAATCAACTGACAATATTGTAGCTGCTGGTGACAGCAACTTTTGTGGTAGATGGTTGTGGTGACAATCCAGTCCATCCTCTGCATTCCAGCACATGCATGGTACAATCTAGTCGATGTTGGACCTTCAAGTTGTTCCATGTATTGTTCATCTTCCTTTGTGGTGAGCAAATCCATTGTTAATACCTAAAGGAAGTATAGTAGATTAGAGCTATCTTGCCTTTACTTTGCATAATACTATATTTTGCTTAGTTTCAGTATTAATAGGGATGATTTAGGAACCCAGTCTTGTTTCGTTGTCTTCCCAGCTATCTACATCCTTTTTTGTGTTTTTTTCTCAACTAACCTCAACTATCTTCTATTTTTTTCCATCAATATGGTACAACTATCTGGGGTTGTTGTGCATCCAAATTTCAAATCCCTTGTGTGCTATGCCTTAGGAAAACATTTTGTTTCTTCATAGAATGCAGGGTGAGGAAATACTAAATTGCAAGGACTATGAGCATTCTTTCCTTAAAAAATACCACCCATGGTTTTAAGTCCAACATTACAAAGATGCAGTGAGGGATGGCAATAGGCAAGCACTATGGGAGGTGAATTATGGGCAAAAAAGGGCAATGAAAGGGGAACCTCACACCATCCACTCTTCAGAATAGAAGCATCACATTGTCTAATTGGTGAATTACGTAGAGGAATTATAATACCTAAATATTCCATTGCATTTGAAAACTAAATAGCCTCAAAAAAATTCATGGAAATGAACCGAAGCAGATTTTAGTAGCTTTATTGTTATTACTATGTTATGAGGACAGAAAAAGGAACATCCCCTCAAAAGTAGAGAAAAACATAGACCAGACCTTTGGTACATTTACTTCAAGTAAGATAGGATTAAAAACTTGAGAAAAGGGTAAAAACTCATGATCCTTTGGTACACATATACTAGACCGGCTTTCTCTATTATAATGACAAAAGCCAACAGGGGGCTTAGGCAGTATATGAGGTGTAGCTGCTATCATACAAATGAACATTATTATCTGCAAACTTAAAATTACATTATCTCATCCCACAAAAAGTCCTTGTAGGAAATCTACAATCCATAATCTTACATAAATCATAAATACTCTTAAAGCAAAGGGTCATCTAAGGATATATCTTCCATCGCTTCTGACTCCCCTGCCTAGCTTTACATGTGAGGTTCAACATTTGCACTTGAAGCACCTCTAGTCCTCAAATGTTATATGTGAAAGATTCCTTGGCAGCATTATTCCTACACAAGGAAAAGATGCCATTATTAGTAAATAATACAAACCACGTAGCATGATAAAGAGCACCCAAATAAAGTTGTGCTTCCTTGATGTCATTTACTTGTGAACAATGAGCAATTGATATTTGCATATGAAATAAGCTTAAAGGAATAGTTGATCAAATCTATAATGTAATGAGGGCAAAAGCGCATTGTAAGTTGTAAAATCATTGGAAGTTTAGACAAAATATAGAAGGCCAATTAGAAGTTCACAATCCAGAAAAGGCCAACTATAACCATCGCTTCCCAAAAGAACAAAATATAGGTTTATGTCCCACAAAGATAAAGGCCTCAAGCGCTACCTAGTACAACCACCCATTCCAAATTGCAAGTCATATCTAGAGTCTATACATAATGGATATCTAGGTGAGTAGAAAAACTATGTACCTAGAAAAGCTAGATCAACTTACAATTCAGAAAAGGAGGAGCCAAAAGAGTGGGCAATCACAAAATATTCTACACTCAAATCAAAGATGTTTCCCATAGACCACACATCATATCATATCTACTCATTTACCTACTTTTGTAAGTAAACTCATTCAATTCACACACCATTCTATGCCAAACAAGGCAATCATATAACATAAGTGAAGAAATAACTCTTCTCATGGCACATATGCAAGGAATAATTTTAGAAAACACAAAAATTTCAAACCAAATCATGGATGTATTAAGTAAACTCTTTTAAGATATACCAACATTGCATACTAACATAATCAAGATACTTGGATCTAATAATTGAAAACTATCCAAAAAAGTTAATAAACTGTTGATATCATGAAACAAGAAAGAAACCATCTAACCTTTATCCGTCCAATGCTGGTTCAAATCATTGTTGCAACATCCGTGTTCAAGCTCATATCCTAATGGGTTGGTTCCATCATGCTCAAAAGATCCAAATCTCCAAATTGTGTCTCCATAGATGGAGATGCCACCTATTAATGAATCTCTAAAGTTCCTTGCATACCCATTGGTTGAATGATTTATGGTAGTGATGACATCACTTGATCCAACATTCCTTCCATAAACATTGGAACCATGACCAATGTTGGTCTCACTGGACCCATAACCAAAGTTTTCAGTACAAGAAACAGAGTAATTATTGGCACCTAGAGCAAGCACATGATGATGGTTTCTCCAATTCACAATGTTGTTCCCAATTCCACTAAGGTCCTCACTTCCATATGACAGGCTTGTGGAACTAGAAGAGTGATTAAGACCAAAAATACCCCAAAGGTTATGAGCTAGTGAGTCGAACACTAAACCATTATTGTCATTAACTCCACCAGAGCTAACATAGTTGTTGATTCCACCTAAGTTTCCATTGTAATATGGATTAAGATGCCATCCATGTTGGATATCACTATTGAAACTAGAGCCACTTTCAATACATGGGTTCATCCATGGGTCAAAATTCATTCCAATTCCATAACTACCACCAAAACATGGATAGCCATTGTTCCCACCTGATGGAAGTCCAAAAGACTCATCCATCCTCATTCCATAGCCACCAAATGGACTCATATTGTAATGTTGGGTGTATCCATTAAGGAAGCTATTGCCTCTAGCAGTTACATAATTGAACCCATTGATAGGAGAGCACATGCTAGGTCTACGAGATGGTTCCTTTGGAATAGCGCGCTTGACATCAACCCTCTTACCTTTCAGTTTGTGGAATGTCTTGAATAATGCTCTATCCACAGCATCTTCTGAATCATACATGATGAACCCAAAGCCTCTATGGCGCTTTGTCTGGTGGTCATATACCAAGACAACATTAGTGATTGTCCCAAACTATTTAAAGTACTCCGTAAAGTCTTCCTTTGTCACGTTGGAGGATAGACCACCGACGAATATCTTCTTTGTGTTTCTGGGCCCTTGTGATCCATGAGCACTACCATGACTATTGTTGAGAGCAACATGAAAATCATCTCTTGGAATAGCCTTCTTTGCCTCCACCTAACAAAACACAACCCAATGGGTTAATTAATACAAACTATGAACTAACATAATCTAGAAACATGGATCTAGCATCTTCTAATAAGCTTAGGATCTATATAAATAACAATAATTTACTCACCATTCGACCATCAATCATATGCATCTCCGTGATGACATGGTTGGCTATAGTAGGGTCAGCAAACACGATGAATCCGAACCCCCGACTACGACCAGTAGTCCGGTCACGCATGATGATGGCCTCATCCACCTCCCCATACTTCTTGAAGTACTTCAGAAGGTGGTCCTCATTGGTGTCCCATGAGATTCCACCAATGAACAACTTCATAGAACCTGCCTCCATCTCTTGTTGAACCTCCGCCATGAATCACCTCGCACCAACTGCAAAAAATTCTTATAAGGTGGTGTGCTTGTACAGATTAATCTGAGATGTGGTAGGAAAGCTAGGATTTAGACTCAAAGAGGAGCCATAACAACCTTAAAGGACACACAGTCGCCACCACTTCCTCCTTTGTTTCACTTCCTCTACCTATTGTTCTCTCCCCCTCTCTATCTCTCTCCCTTGCTCCACCCCCCTCTCTCTATTGCTTGCCCTTATTTTCTCCTGTTTTTGTGGTAAGACTGAGAACCTAATGACTTTTTTCTAAGTTTTTGGAAAAAGGTGAATTTAATATGCCTTTAGGCTCCCTAGCAATGACGTACACTCTTCTTATGTGTAACGCTTTTACCACTTTCTCCTAAAAGTATATGCTCTTCTCGTGCTCTACCTATTGTTCTCTTCCCCTTATATCTATCTCTCTGCCTCCCTTCTCTCTCTCTCTAGCTTTCCTTTTTGTTTTCCCCACTATTCCTTGGCTTTTTTTCATAAGAGTTCATCTAGAGCGTTACATATAGTTATACTATAGTTTTTATGTCCCATTTCCTACATCCATTTGATCCCACATTCTTCTCTACTTTAATGCTTACAAAATCGTGCACATTTACTCCTAAAATATATTTCCATTTCATCCCCTTATAGAATAAATTCTATGTTAATTTTTGTAGTGCTCATTGTATCATTTTGTCACCTTTGTGAAAACATTAGATTACCGAGTGAAGAATACACACAATTATATATTGTATTTCCAAATAAGAGAAGAGTTAAATCTACCAAGGCATGGGATCCATAATTTCTTGCCCTTCTTTTTCTACTATTTTTGTGGTATGACCGGCAACTAGCAACTTTTTTCCGAGATTATGGAAAAAGGTTAATTGAATATAGGAGCAATGACGTACACACTTCTTATGTGAAACGCCTTTGTCAGTTTCTCGCAGAACACTCTTGTTGTGCTGGCATTGTTTCTTTCATAACAAAATGGTTTGTATTACTGATAATGCCACTTCCACGTATTGTGCTCCATCCATCTTCAACTAAGAAGTTTGTTACATGCCCATGTAGTGTTCCATCGTCTTGTGGTCATATGTTTTGCGCCATGTGTCATCATGTCACACCATTTTCTGAAAGAAGTTGGGAGATGCGTTCAACCACCGTAATGGCTCTGTCTATGTGTTTGATATGGTGCCTAGCTGGGCAAACAACTTGTTATAGATGTGATCCAAACTCTGTTAAGGTGTGACATGGTTCACAACAAAATGAATGAGAGAATGAATCTTTCCTTCATGTGATATCCCTGAAGTTTATGCTTAAATATACTCCCAAGTTTATTCCAAAGTTGTAAGAGATGTTTGACTTTTTTTACCCCAAGTTTAACCACTCATCTTATTCAAAAAAAATTGTGCAAACATTGTCAAATTTAAGATATTCTTGAAGAACTTTTATTAATAAAGCAAGCCACAACAAAAAAAAATGTGTCATTTTGCAGTTTTTTTTGAATAAGATGAATGGTCAAACTTGGAGTTAAAAAGTCAAATGTCTTATAATTTGAAATGGAAATTAGTATTAGACATATATATCCTGAGTAACTTGATGTCATGGTCTGTTCGTCTACATCACTGAAGCTAAAAGAATTCGGACATACATGGGCATACCCTTTCCATGTGGCATCATTCATGTCTTCCAAAAGAGCTGCATCACTGCCCTACCTTAAGTATCATTATTCCTCTATTTGACATCCCCATGTCCCCCTATGTGGCGGCATGGGATGCCAAAAAGAAAGGGATGGAGTTTTTCTCGTTTTTGGAGTAGCAGGCCTCCCGCGCGATGGGCCATTGAGCACACATGAATTTAATTTAAGGGAATCACACATTCACAATAATCACTGATTTTTTAGCAAGAAAATAGATTAATATACCTAAGAAAACAATTCTTCTTGTAGTCATTTATTTCATCCACTATTTAGAAGTTGGGTTCGACAAACCCGTTTGCTTCAAGTGGACCCCAAGCTTATCATTCTAATTTCAGAGGACAACGCGCTAGCTTATCATACATGTTCGTGCTGGCATAATTAATTGGAGGTTTATGCACATGACAAGTCCACAATTTGATGCAAAGCACTTGCAGTGTTGTCGACAAATTATTGGAGGTATGTTTTTGAAGTGTTTTTTGTGCGCTACTAGAGCATCTTATCTGCGTGCAGGATTTTGATTCTCCACACAACAGATTTGAGTCGCAAAAAAAAAAGCAGCTCTCTCTTTCCCAACTCACACGCCCCCCGCAGCCACTGCTACCACTACCCTGCCACGACGAGCTAGGGTTTTGCCAGAGCTCGCCCGCCGCCAGCTCCCTAGCCGCCCTAACCACCATTAACCCTAGCACTGCTAGCCCCTTAAACTGCCCATCAACTATCCTATTGCCTTTAGCAACCTGTACCTGTACATGCACTTGTTTCTTAATTTTCTTTAATATATTGCTGCCCAGGTTCTTCAAAAAATTATCCTATCCTATTGCCTTTACCTAGATGGCAAAATATTTGCCAAAAGCACTGTTCTAACTGTTTCTTAATTTTCTTTTGTATTTAATAAACATTGTCCAATCATGGACTCCGGCCCAAAAGATTCTAGATTTTCAACAAAATTGTATCCTACATTTACGACTTTTGGTTTAATGTGATGTGATGGAGAGAGAGTTGCCTTTGCAAGTTTTTGGCAAAACTTTAGCCATCTAAACAAGGCCTTGGTATGCTATTCTAAACCCCAACGGTTGGAAAAGATATGGGGAGCCTCTGGAACTCTAGAAAGCGTATCCGGGAGGAGAGAAGAGAGAGAAGAGGAGGCTTACCTGGCGCAGATTAGCCGCCGTCGCATCCGCCATGGACGCGTGCGGGGGGGGGCGGCGGTGAGGCGCGGGCATGGGGCGGGGGAGGATGCATGCTGCCTATGGGGTGCTCATCGGCGAGGTATTCACGCACGCAAGAGAGAGAGAGAGAGAGAGAGGGGGCGCCGTGCAAGGTGGGGTAGATGGAGTTTGGGGGAAGTGCTAGACCATACACGTTTTCTTCTAAGCATTTCCGTTTTTTTAATTGAACGGTGGCATTATTTATTTGTTCACTAGACAACTGATATTTTGGAAAGTGGTACAATTTAGATCTCTTGTACAAACAAATTAAGGCTGTTTGTTTTTTTTAGTCCCAGGACATGGAAAAAGTCCCTCAAGGAAGACAAAAAAAGTCCCTTAGAACCAAACACCACCTAAGTCTAACCCCTAAGGTCCTTTTTGGTTACAGGGAATTAATAAGAATTAGAAAATAATATAATAGTGAAATAGGAAACACTTTTCTAGATAAAGGCTTTAATTCCCGGGATCCTAATAGGTCCTAAGTTGAAATATCATATATAGTAGGTTACATGAAAAACACTAAACGAGTAATATTGTTCTTGTGATGGCTGCAAATAACATCGATTTTGTTATGTCTTCAGAGAGTTGTTAAGTTGCAAACTAAATAATCAAACATCTCAAACGACACCATTGCTCTTTTTACTCAATTATTAAAAATAACATCGATAGTCAATCAAAAGAATGTGAATTATCTCAAACGATAATTGTTCATAATAAACAAAATAGACAAAAATAATGGGATTTTACGTGATACGGTAATAGAAACAAAGGGCCTTATTTAGCTAACCGACTTGATACACAAATGATTCCATCATAAGAACTTGGATGTTTGTAGTGTTGTACAAAAGTATTTCTATAAAAAATTGTTGAGCCGTCCTCGGGTCAAATTCTTCTATAGCTCATGGTCCCCCTTATGGAACCAATTTCAAGATCCAAAATAGTTAGAAAATGGAAAATACTGAAGAATCAATTCCAAAAAATAACCCTCTCTAACCCTAACCCTAGCTCATCATGTTTCAAGTAGCAACATTAATTTTGGGGAGCATACGTACGGTAATAGAAGCTTCATTTATTTAGCTAACCGACTTGAATTAAATGATTCCATAATAAAACTTGCATGTTTGTAGTGTTGTACATAAGTATTTCTATAAAAAAATGTTGAGCCGTCCTCGGGTCAAATTCTTCTACAGCTCATGGTCCCCAATTATGGAACCAATTTCAAGATCCAAAGAATTTAGTAAATGGAAAACACTGAAGAATCAATTCCAAAGCTCGCTCTCTGGTCCCCTAAGCCTAGCTCATCATGTTTCATCATATACCTAATGTGTCATCCTCTCTACTCGGGTTGGCACTTTTTGCCTTTTCAATTCAAAAAGTGCCCCCACCCCCAATCAGGCGATCCTACATCATAATAATATCCTTTTAGTTTGACCATTCCAAGAATGATGAAATTAACTAGCAGTCCCTTAGCATATGTTTAATTTGGACATTGTAGAGAATGTGTTTATGAATGCAACTGTTAATTCGTAGAAATCCAAAACAAACATATATTTTTAGCACCATTTGATAAGGCTCCTATTGCCTCTAGCTCCTGATGTCGTATGTAGAGCCGGAGTTTGTGAAGGAAAAAAAATAAAAAAAAAAATGTTTCACTCACTCCTAATTTATTTGGATTAAGAGAAAAAAATCCATGTAGCATAATTTTTGCCTATAATAGCATGTGTTAAGTTTCTGTAACTAGCTAGTTCATTTAGTGTTATAAGACTGCCCCACAAATTCTACTTCACAAACTCTATTATGGAGTAAACACGCTTTAGGTGTTCTCATGTCTCCACACTTTTTCATACTTAAGTTGCATCCGTTTGATGAAAAAACAGTAGAGTTGAAAACATGGAGCGAAATAGTCCTACACAATTATATCTTGTTTATTTCAAACTTTTTATATACTCTATCATCCAAGTATTCATGATGTTCTAGCTCTGCATCAAAAAGTGTCCACATTCATTTATTCATCCATGTTTATGGACACAACCCATGTCTGTACAAAGAACCTTCAATCCACCTCAATCAAAGATAAAACGACAACAAAATGGAGGAAGTAAAGCGACAACAAAAATGGGACAAATGGAATACAGTTCAGATATAATTTTCCATATGTATTCAAATAAATTTTCAAGAAAAAAATTTCTGTTTTCCCCGACGTGACAGTTTGATCAGGTTTCACTGTTCATTCAGGTCTAAAGAAATTAGAGGCCTTTTCTTCTCTGCTTCCCCGGCATACTCTCACTCTCTCTCTCTCTCTCTCTCGTCAATCTCCCCGTGTCCGCCGTGCGTTGTCTGTCTCTGGTGGCGGCGACTGGGCGGCCCCCTGCCGCCGCCGCCGTACGCCAGATTCCAGGCCTCCATCGTCCGTACCTTCGCCGAATCGCCGGCGACGAGCAGCCGCCAGGTACATTCACCCTTCTCTTTCGTTCCTGCTGTGGGAAACCGAGCGCGCCACTGTCGCAAACCCAATCTATTTGTATTCGGATCTGATCTGATCCAGTTACAGTGTAGTACACATGTATTGTGCCTGCAAACTTCCGTTTTTTTTTCTTGTGTATACCCATGGTCCGCCCTGGTTCAGAGCCGTTTCTTGATCTGAGCGGGGGTGACCTGTTTGCAGCAGTAGGGCCTCGCCGCTGGTTGGGAGGGAGGTGGAGATGAGCCGGGGGCGGTCGCCGGAGCCGCTGGATTTCTTCATCTGGACTGTGCAGGTGCTGTGACTTTTATCCTTTTTTGTTCTTAGTTTCAGTTTTGGTGAACTGTATTGCCTGTTTTATTCTTCTCATGAATACCAGTAGTTTGGATGTCGAAATGCATGATATAGGACACTCGGGTGCTGTGTAACTAGCGAAATATAAAGTGTGAATCTTTTGCTTAATTTTTAACCATTGGTTCTTGATGACAGTAACACTAGAGCTAATAAGGGATTGTGAATTTGGTTTTCTTCAGTCATGGTACTTCGGAGTACCTTTTGCCTTAACTTTTGTTTTTTCCTTCAACTACTGATTTTCTTTTGTGGGGTAAGATCATAAATTTCTGTTGTTTAGATGTTGTCTTTTTTCACATTTGTGTGGGTAGTACAGTTCAAATTTTGGAAATCATTGGTCCTACAATATCTGTTAATTAATCTGTACTTTTGTTGAATTCATTCTGTAACTTCTTTTACTAATTTGTTCAGAGGGTCATTTACACCTCTCTGCATACCATGGCTTTCCTTAAACTGTACTGCTAATGGAAGAAAACATGTAATTTTGCCTTGTGGATAACATAATTGGATGCTGGCAAGGAACATTCTTTTGTGAAGCATGTACTGTTCCTTCTCCAGCTTTATTGTTTATGTAGGTTTCTGGCTTTTAGATAAGTGCAAATGAGATTTGCAATGACTTCAACTAAATGAAAGGTACTGCCACACTGTTTTTAAAAATCATTTTTTTCTATCATTGTTGAAACAGTAGCATAATAACAGTATAAATAGAGTGAGGCAGGAATGGAGCAGGTAACAAAAGTGCTTGTACTGAATCTGATTTACCATTTCGTCTATTGACAACATGGCATTCTAGGAATTTCTAACTTAATGGAACCTGTCAAAGCAAGCATTTGGCTCTTTAGCTGTCTGGAAAAACAATTATTGTAGAAATTGGTTTGGTATTTTGATTTCCATAAAATTTGTGCTTTATTTACCTTGGAACTGAATTTCTTGTTGGACCTGATACCTGATACTTGCTTGCGTATTCAAGTCAACTTTTTCGTTCTGCCCTACTAGTTAAGCAAATTTTTTCCGGCACAAATTGCCTACATGCCCCAGCAAACTAGAAAATTATCCTCTTTTTGGTTATTATGATCTTAGCTAGGAAAAAGAGCTGATTTGTTCCTTTTGCAACTTTCCAAAAGTGTATTAGGCTGCTTGACCTGGAGATGATTTGGCAAGCAATGAAAAATGATACCTTTCTCCAACTAGCAAGGGATATGTTTGCAGTACTGAATGAAGGTATAATCATAAAGGAAAATTATAGGTTTAGCCTTGAAAAAAGGTCAAGGTTAGAAATGATTGCATGCCTGGTTGAGGTATAGAAATTAGAAATTTATTGTTCAAACATTTTTGTGAGTTCTTATGTCATACTGGACCTTCCCTTTTTGTATACGAGTTCTACACAAAAAAAGTTTATTTTGTAAATGGATTCATGCATGCTTTTGCTAATCCTTCCATCCAAACTTACCCCTTTTTTATTTTTTTCATTGAAATGAGTGTTTGCATTGTATAAGGAAGCTAATATGAGTGTTAAATAATGTGTACAAAGTGCTAAATGGTCTTTCTCTGACAGTAGACCCAGTATAGATCATTGCAAACAAATAGATCTAAGTACAATGATGTGGGCCATAACTGTGCTGCAGGATGTTGGGTTATGGTTGGAGGAAATAAGTCTTGGAAGCTATCGACAGGCTTTTGAAGAGAATGGTGTCAATGGAGAGTATCTAGAAAGCTTGTCAATGTTCACTACTGAACAGATTCTTCGATTTATAAGACGGTGTCATATGAAATGGGGAGATTTTATCACCCTCTGTAAAGAGTTGAGACGCATCAAAGGTTCAAATTTCTGCTGCTTCTACTCTTTCGTTTCAGAAGGGCATATTTCTTTTATATGATGCCCATGCAGTTTGAGATTTTTTTTTTTCAGTTTCCTTTTGAGTTTGCATAGCTTTTTTTACATGTGTGGAACAGTGAAGCAAAATTTTTTTCTTCTAGCAATACTTCTCTATTCTAGCAGCTTAATTTTCATGCTTATATATTCTAAAAGCAAAGACATCCCTGGCATGTGGTATTGAACTTGATCTCATGTTCGCCAAAAAAAAAAAAAAATCAGGCTATGATTTTGGTGACATTTTAACTAATGCTCAATTATTGTGTCGCAGACTTTATGGTTTAGTTATAGAATATCTAGTATTGTCCTCAATAATGTCAGTAGGTAACATGGTTTCCTTGTCGAACACCTGCACATGCACAGATGATTTGATTAGGCATGACCCAATCACCTGAAATCTAAGATGGCCCATGACCATGACATTTCACTGTTCAGTTATGACTTCAGCAGCACAGTTACACTAACACAGAAACAGGTCTATCTTGATTTTCTAATTCTCGAGCTCCAATCTTGAGAGTGCATCTTGAGGATAGTACATTTTAGCACATTCCAAACAGGAACCAAGAACAGCATAGCAAGTAAAAAATGGAAAATTCAGTCACCAGATCATTTACTTCGAGAAATAAAATTATGGGTGCAAGGCAAAAATAAATATCACAAAAGCTACTTCTATTTGAATCTGTAAAAGTATGATAAGTGTTATCAGTCAGATTCCATCCTTAGTATCTTTTGTCAAATATGTGCCTCCTGGAACCTGAAACAACTGAGCATTTATTTGGCTCTCGTGCAATCTGGTGATAATTTTTTAGTATTTTCTACTGTCTTGCATTTGCACACCATAAAGTAAAATGCGTGCTTGATTATTTGATCTAATTCGTAGTCACATTTCTCTCCAGTTGCCTGCCTGAAAGGGGAGCAGGAAGTCCGCAGGCCGTGGTGGGCGCCATCATGCCTGTCAGTTGTGTTTGTGCGGATGGCCAAGCGGAACCGGCAATCCCGTGTTGTCTCTCTAAAGCTGGAAGTTTAGCAGGCTCGCCGGCCCTCAGCCATGGAACTGGCAGTCCTGACGTCGTCTCCCAGATGCTGGAAGCTTAGCAGGCTCGCAGTCAGACACCTCGCCTCGCCTGGGCCTGCTGCCACCATCCCTGTCCCACCGTTGGGCATACGTACAAAGGCGCGTCGATCTCTCTATGTACCATATAACAAGCAATAGGTCTCAATGGTCTTGAAAGGTGTTCCCACCTTATAATAATAGTTCATCGTGTGTGACATGCGTGTCTTTACATTTGTTTTTTTTTCCATGTATAGGGTTGTGGATTTGAGTTGGAGATTGTAAGATGGTGTAGACGACGAAAATACATACATATGCTTTGTGTGTTGTGCAGATGGCTGCTCTTTAAAATGTCCCGATTATTTATCTTCTTCAAAAAATGTTTCCTTTTTTCATGTTATAAAGAGATGGCATTGCCTGCCATGAACAATAAGGGTAGCTGTTGCTGGCAACAGGAGCTGGCGTGGAATAAGGATCATGAAGGATAGTGACGCTGATGCGGACCTATTGCATATGTGCTATATTGATTGATTGGGCAAAGGTTGTGGTTCCACAAAATAAGGATCATGAGAGATTGTGGTCCTGATACCGTCGTTTCTTAAAAAGAGATTGTGATCCTGATACCGTCGTTTCTTAAAAAGTTGCTGCTGCCACTAGTTGCCATAGTCGGTATTGCTTTGCTTATCAGATGAATAAAATATGTAAAGGCAAGCACAATACGAGACGCGTGAGCAATATTTATTTGTCACCTTGATTAGTTGTTGATTGATGGGTACGACGATCTGCAAAATATTATTCTTATAGTTAGTGCTCCTAGATTTTATCAGATTGTGTGATCCTGTAAGATGTCCTGTGTGTGCTAGAAGGTTTGGGCATTGCTCTGTTTCAGCTTCCTGGTGGAACTCCAGGGGAGGAGTTCATTTTCGACGAGATAAACTGCGAAAATCATGAAAATTTTAAGTTGGTCATTGCTACAAATTCTTGTAGCTAGGCATATATATATTTTTTTAGCCCAAGAATATTTTATGATATTTTGAAAACTTATTACTAAATCAAATTAATATTTTTTTGATATTTTTTTTACTATTTAAAACTTATTTTATTTAAATAACGTAGTGTTTGAAAAAAACGTCTTATAATTTGAAAGGGAGAACGCAGTGTTTCCGATCAGAACGAGGCAAGGTGGCCAAGCTTGTGACACTGCAGGTGGGCCCAGCTGTGGCTGCCAGGCAACCCCTCCTCTATCTCCAGCAGTCAACCGGCGACCGCCCGTTACTCCTTCAATCATTCCCCTTGCTGTCTGTGCTGGAAACAAACCATTTCCTTCCATTTCTCAAATCACCTCACCTCACCTCACCTGGAGGCAGGAGAGGGCGGCGGGCCTCTTCGTCGGCGGCAGCGGCGGCGGCGGTTTCTCGTCTGCGGGCTGGGGCTCGTCTTCGATGCTGTGAGTGCTTCCTTCCTCGCCCTGCTGCTGCTGCTGCTGTTGTTGTTGCTGCTTGTCTCGTCAGATGTGGGTAGGGGATCCGGCGGACGGGATCTGGGGATTCGATTTGACGGCGCTGTTCTGGATTGGGTGTGTCGGTTAGGTGGGAATGGGAAACGAGGGAGAGACGGGGGTTCTCGTTCGGATTTTGGGTTGCTTCTCTTCTCGCCCATGATTTTTTTCGCGTCAGTGATGGATGTATCTCTACCGGCGGCTCCCTCGTCTCGCCGTCCCCGCCGCCGCCGGCACGCTTCTGATCTCTCCGCTTGGGTGGCGGCACGGGTCGCCCGTCGCTCCTTGATGCTGATTCGTTGCGTGCCTTCCACCTCCAATCGATGAGGTCAGGCACTCAGGCCTCATGGGCAGGGGCAAATCACAGCTAATCCATTTGCTTTGCCGGGGTGTTTTACTGCCCAAGCTGACAGTAATAACAGCAGAAACGCGTCCCAGTTGATTGGGGACCCAGCTGGTTATGCGTTCGGGGTCACTATAATAACAAAATCAAAAATCACGGGGCGGCTAACCATGCTAATGATGTGCCACGCGCTTTTTATTTTGCTGTCAATCTGATAATTGATTGCTCTATTGATTGAGATTGATTACCAGCTTCTGTTGTTCACTGCAGGTTTTATTTTCTGTTGATTGATTGATGATTGCTTTTGTTTCCTGTTGTTCCTCTGCAGGTTTTATTTTCTGTTGACTGATTGATGATAGAGTTTTATTTCCTGTTGTTCCTCTCTGCAGGGTTTCGTTTGACAAGGCTTTGATCCTAGATGGGGACCTCGTCGGGTGCGGACTTCCACCACCACCACCACCGCCAGCAGCAGCAGCAGCAGCAGCCCACCCCACAGGGGTTGCCGCCACCGCCGCGCCCCAACGGCCGAGCGCCGACGCTGCAGACTTCTCTCTCCCTGGGTGGCGCCGCCTCGATGGAGCAGGTTGGCTCGCCTCCAGACACGCAGGAGCCGTTGTCCAACTCTGATGGCGGGCATGACTCCGCCACTGAAAGCGCCAGCTCGCGGGAGACGTGGCCTGGGGAGCCCGGCAAGAGTAGTGGCGGCGGCGGCGGTCCTCCCATGGCAGCAGCTCCGATAACGGCGTTGAGGATAGGTGATAGCAAGGAGAAGGAGGTGGTTGGTAATGGTGTCGCGGAGATGCAGGCATTCCGGAGTCGGATCCTGAGTGCTGGTCGGATGACGCTCAGGGAGGTTGCTCGGGAACGGGTGGACCTTGTTGCTGAGAAGATGAAGGGTATGAGCGATGAGCTGCTGGACGAAACCAAGACCGAGCTGCGGTCGATTCTGGAAGGCACTGGCGGTCCGCACCAGATTCAGGAGTTCATGTACCTGCAGAAGCTTGTTCAGGACAGGGTTGATCTCAACCTGCCCATCCTTTTGATTGCTCACCATGTGCAGCTGGAGATCCTGGTTGCCATCAAGACTGGGATACAGGCGTTCTTGCACCCGAGTGTCGACATACCCCAGAGCCGTCTCGCTGAGATTTTCCTGTACAAGAGGTGCCGCAACATCGCCTGCCAGAGTGCTGTACCCGCTGAGGGGTGTAAGTGCAACATATGCAGCAACAGGAGTGGGTTTTGTAATCTCTGCATGTGCGTGATCTGCAGTAAGTTTGATTTTGAGGTCAATACGTGCCGCTGGGTTGGGTGTGATATCTGCTCACACTGGACTCACACGGACTGTGCAATTCGTGATGGACAGATTGGGACTGGGCAGACGATTAAGAATGGCATTGGCCATGTGGAGATGCTTTTCCGGTGCCAGGCCTGCCAGAGGACATCTGAACTGTTTGGATGGGTTAGGGATGTCTTTCAACAATGTGCACCTGGTTGGGACAGGGATGCCTTGCTGCGGGAGCTCGATTATGTTTGCAAGATATTCCGTCTAAGTGAGGATTCCAAAGGGAGGCAATTGTTTAGAAAATGTGCTGAGCTAGTTGAAAGATTGAGGAGCAGTTCTGCTGAATCAATGAGTCCTAGAATTCTGCTACAAGCACTGCAAGGTACGTGTGGTTTGTTAATCTAACTTGTATGTCAAATGGAATGACTCACACATAGCTTGCTTGTGGTTCTGCAATTTATCTAATATATCTACTCATATTTGGGTCTATTCTTAAACCCATGCTCTGAGCTGAATCGAATTACTTGTGCTTGTTTCCTGCTGCAACTATGGTTGTGATTTTGTACTTTAATTGCTTATAGGTAAAAATGGAATGATGCAAATTGTTACTTGTCAATTACACACCATGCTGTCTGGACTTCTTGTTATTTGCTCCAAGTTAGTTTGCATGATAAAGTTCAGTTAATAGTTCATTTCTTCAGTTTGGATTTAATTCCAGTAAGTAGTTCTTTTGTTCAGGCTGGACTTAGCTGCATTTTGTGCATAGGCATTCATGATGTATTGAAACTATTACCTTTGGTGTATGAAATTTTATTATTATTTTTGTGTACAATGCTGGAAGATATGACTGCTTCCCATAGTGTACATAAATCTTTGGCTGCCCTGTTTCATGTTTAGCTCTTCACCTTCTCTCTCTCTCTCTCTCTCTCTCCTCATATTGCACATACACCCATGTTGGTTCTTTAGGTAATCTGTATCATTGTCGCCCAAGCTGTGCTCTTCAATTGGCTGCTTTCCAGCTAGTTTGTAGCTCAGTGCACTGCAGGGCCTCTTCAGACAATAGTTAAATTTCTGACAATTGGTACTTGAAAGTTAAATTTCTGAATGCCAGACAATAGTTCTTCATCCACAACCTTGTTTGGATTTACTCAATACTGTATCTATTCCACTACATGCGCTCTGCAGGCACATATGAAGATATCAAATGTCTTAAAAGCATGTTGTTTCATGTTCAGGATGTATGACTGCCTGGCTTGTTACTACTATCAAGCTCATATAGTCTCTGTAGCCTGGTTTTACTTGACAGTTACTTTGAAACAACAGTAACATTTGAAGTCAGTTGTTTGGTGCTCTACATTTTAAGCAATTCTGGCTGGATACCTTGACATTGTAGTTGAATAGATTCGTCTAGCTACTTAGTTGTTTTCCGGTGAAGTCAGCAACAATCATAGGGTAAATGTCGTGCATTCATAATTATCACCTTGCGGTTTAAGGCCTGTATGATAATTTATTTGGTACCTGCTCATTCTGCTACTGTACCCATGATAAACATGTCCATAATTGTTCTCCAGACTGTAATGTCCAGCCTCTGTGTTTGTTTTTTTGAGGTAGAGACCTCCCTGCTACTCTTCTTCAGTACACTAGTTTGTCTAGCTGGCCTGTGCTTGCTCTATACACAGTAGTTTTTGCCAATCTAAACTGACTTAAAATTTGCTTTGGGCTGTGCAGTGCTCATTTATGTTGGATTGGGTTTGTAGTTTTGTTGCATTTGCATGTTTAGGCTATTTGGATGGAAAACTTTTTTTTTTCTTCTGATGATGGGAACTGTGATATTTTTTCCATGTGAATGTGGTCTTTACTGTACTATGTTTAGCATCTCATGTTTCTGTGACTACCTTTTCTTTTTCTGAATGCTGAATGGAACATGTTTAACACTTTATTGTATTTCCCAGAGCTGGATATTGATACCTCCAATGATAAACATGTCCATTATAATTCTCCAGACTGTAATCTCCTGCCCGTGTGTTTTTGGGGGTGGAGACAACAACCCTGCTACTCTTTCAGTGCGCTAGTTTGACTAGCTTGAATAGCTGGCTTGTGTTTGCTTTGCACTATACAAACTAGTTTTTGCCAATTGAAATTGACCTAAAATATGCTATGGGGTGTGCTTATTTATTTTGGATTGGGTTTGTAGTTTTGCTGCACCTTCATGTTTAGGCTATTTGGATGGAAATTAAATTGTTTCTGATGGCAAAAACAGTAACTGTGATATTTTAAGTAAATGTCGTTTTTACTGTACTATGTTCAGCATCTCCTGTTTTTGTGATTGCCTTGTCTCTTTCCCTGAATGGTTAATGGAACATGTTTAACACCCTCCTGTATTTCCCAGAGCTGGATATTGATACCTCCAAGAGCTTTGAGAACGAAGAGCCAGGGCGTCTGATCACTCCCCAGGAAGCCTGCAACCGAATCGCAGAGGTGGTCCAGGAAGCCGTGAGGAAGATGGAGATGGTAGCAGAAGAGAAACTCCGGATGTACAAACGCGCCCGCCTCGCCGTGGAGGCGTGCGACCGTGAGCTGGAGGACAAGGCGCGGGAGGCCCAGGAGCTGAAGGTGGAGCGTCTGCGGAAGCTGCAGCAGGCGGAGGAGCTGGAGAGTGTGATCCGTCTGAAGCAGGCGGAGGCGGAGATGTTCCAGCTCAAGGCGAGCGAGGCGCAGGAGGAGGCCGAGCGGCTGCGGAGCATGGCGCTGGCCAAGAAGAAGTCGGAGGAGGAGGCCGGACAGGACTACGCGAGCCTGTACCTCAAGCGCCGACTCGAGGAGGCCGAGGCCGAGAAGCAGTACATCTTCGAGAAGATTAAGCTGCAGGAGAACCACCACCAGCGCACGCCACATGCCGCGAGCAGCAGCGGCGCTGGTGTTGGAATAATGGAATGGGGGGTGGTGGGAGCTCCGGGGCGCGGTGGTGGTGGTGACCCCTCGCAGGTGATGATGCTGTCCAAGATCCAGGACCTGCTGAAGAACGTCCGCAGCATGCCGCCGTCCACCGTTCCAAGTAGCAGAAAGGCAGCAGCAGCACTCGAAATAGCAGCAGTCGTAATAACGAGAACTAACGTTTTTGGTAAATCGACATCCAATTGGTGAGGGCTGGCTGGGCTGGCTTGCCGGTCGATCGGTCCTGTGGTTAGTTGTTTAGACCTGGTTGTTGACTAGTACAGTAACTTTTTTTGTGTGTGATGTGTTTGTTTAAAGTAAAATTGACTGTAGAATCGCAGCAGTCATGGTCGTGTTTATATAGAGATTTGTGTTTCACCGATTATGTGATCTGTATGAATTGTATTATCCTGGTAATTGGAATGTAACCATCAGCTTGTGTAGCCCAATTGTAGTACAGTTGAACTGTTCGATTTGGCTTCGTTAGTATTGTTGGAAGGAATGGACTATGTTGGTGTGGGGGTATCAGAAGGCATGCCAGAAACGCGAACTGGACCTGATGCCTGCCAGCCGGGCACACCCTGTGCGTGCCGTCGTGTGCCGTGGCATGGTGGACGCACGGCAACGGCACGGGACGTGCGCCGGCCGTCGGTGCCGTGCGGTGCGGGCATGAATCAAATCAAACTCCGGTGCCACGCCGGACCGCCTTTGCGAGCCGAGACGATGAGACAGTGAACACAGCGCATGGCACGGCACGCCGCGCCACGTTCGTTCGTGCCGTGACACCGTACCGTAGCGGACGCGAAAGTCAAAATATCTGTCGCCCGGCGGAGCGAATGAACAAGTCGACGGCACGTTGTCGTGTCCGTCCGTGTGACAGCCCGGAGCGGACTGGGGTGCGGGTTGGACGAACCGGTCTGCGATTGCAGGTGGGACCCATGCAAAAACACCGGCCGGGCAGGTGCCAAGTCAAACTACCCCGGCTCCGCGCACGGATCTCGAGGTGGCACCGACGGTCCCGGCCCGCCGTCCGGGCCCACAGAAACGTACCGTGGCCGACCTCCCGGGCAACACGGACACGGTCCACGGTTCCACGCGGTCGCACCGCCACGCAAAGGCAGGCAGTCACACATGCCTATTAAACACCCTTGTCTTGCCTGAATCCGGGACACACATCCCGGTCGCACCGATCGATCCGTTTCTCGCGCACGGCACTCGTGCTCTGCTTCCGCCACCGGCAGCCGCCACCGGCCGCCACAGGCTCGGTCCGGCGACCTCGACCTCGCCCTTGCTCGATCACCGGCGGGAACATGGTAAGTGCCTCCGTCCGAACCACTCTCCTTCGCGGCTTGGAGGATTCGCGCGTTGCTTGTCGTCCTCCTGGGTCGGAATTGGATGGGGGAGATCCAGGAAGATCGTGCCCAGATCTCTCTCTCCTCCTCTGTGAGTGCCCGGCGGGCGGGGTAGATGGATAAGTTTGGTAGGGGATCGATCGCCTTTCTCGACTTGCGCTATTGGTGTTGTGGTACGGTCGATCCCCTCGCTCCCTGCTCACCTCGCCGACCGGCCGATGCGATCTGATCTTCGTCCTGGTTGGTTGATGCGTCGTTGGCCGCCGCTTGACTGGACGCCACCTGCTTCTGCTGCTGCTAACTTACGATCTAGATCAATCATCTCTGCCTCCTCGCGCTCGCGCCCGCCGAAGGTGTCGGTCCGTCCGTCCGTCCGTCCACGGATAGAGAGATCGGATCGGATGGTTGCTCGCTTTTGGTTCCTAGTACAGATGGGTTGCTGGGAATGGAATCTCTTCTATGTACAGCCTTTCGCCTTCTCTCTCACGGTCCAATCCAGTGCCCACATACGCACAAGGCGAGTCTGAACCTGTCTGTGCCGAGACCTGCTCCTCCAGATTCAGATTAAGATTCAGGGCGATGGTTTGCTTGCTCCATTTCTTCCCCTTTTTTTACGGCTTCAGTTTGGGTAGGGACGAGTATTTTGGATGTTTGAGCTTCTTCTAGTTTATAGATATGTAAATGTTTCATATTATTACCCACTTTTTTGCCTAGTGCTGTAGTTTGGGAATAGAAATGGTCAAATAAGATGGATTATTACGCACCGTTGGTAGCCATTAATTAATGGATTGATGGAACATTGTTGGGTTTCTGTGGACAGAGCCATTCTGTCCAGTTCTTCTGCCAATCTTGTCATACATGGGGACCAAACGTTACACCTTTGCAAAATTCAGGGTTTTGAGATCTCCAATGATTTCCAGCAATACTGCCCTCTTCTAATTTACGATGTGTGAGCTTCTTCTATCTAGTTTATAGATATGGAAATGTTTCATATTATTACCCACTTTTCCTGTAGTGCTGTAGTTTGGGAATTCAAATGGTCAAATAAGAGAGCATTATTATTCCTTTGGTAGAGGTGGACTATAGTACACCACAGTAATTATATTGTTGATCCATTTCTTTCACTCAATTGGAAATGACGTACGGTTCATAAAACTCAACCTTTTCCTGTTCCTCTCATCTAACACTTACTTGAAAATGGTCTGAGAGGACATCTATTTTGTGTTTTGCATTATGCATTCCGCTCCGCTAGTGCTAGGAAAGTCTTCACTTTTTTCATTCATCAACATCTACTAACTGCATGAAACCTGAAAAAACTACTGATGCATTTGCTAATCGCTTGACTAAGTAATCATATATATGCTGATTTGTGGCTATTGTTTGGGCAGACTACTTCAAGGCGCCTTGCTGACAGGAAGACTGCAAAGTTCCAGAAGAACATCACCAGGAGGGGTTCTGTGCCTGAAACCACTGTCAAGAAGGGAAATGACTACCCTGTTGGCCCTGTGGTGCTCGGGTTCTTCATCTTTGTCGTCATTGGATCATGTATGCCTTTGCCTTCCAAACCTCTTAAGTTCTCTTCATATTCTTTTGTTTTATGCTGCTGATGTGCTACTTTAGAATGCACACTTGCATGTCTAGGTTCATCCAGAATTTTACCTTCTAACCTTCATGGCCATAGATTTACAAGTTGGCGGTTTTGCATTATTGTTGTAGCTCCCTTGTTATCACTTACTGCTGATAAGTAATATTTGCCACACATGCTTGATTAAACAAATCCATTTATGTCCTGTTTTGAAATCCATTAAAGTACAATGTTTACAAGTGACCGGTTGTATCCTAGCACAAACATAGAGGACAACAACTGTAATAGTCTAGCTCCTGGGTAATGCCAAAGCGTAACTGTTATCAAACCAGGACTACACGCACAATTTCTTTTTAGAATGTTTAACATACTGTGGATGGAACAAACAAGATTTATGTTAGTGCCAACACTGCACATGTATTTAATTTCATGCCAAATTGCCAACTCTACCAAGTACCAACCCCAAAACAGCACACACAACATAATTTAGTTCAACTGTTGCATGGCTGTGCCACTTTTGTGATTACTCATCTAATCCCTGTAGTTTATTTACTGTTAGAGATGAATTAACACGCTTTGCCTCTTCTCCCTTTGCAGCGTTGTTTCAGATAATCAGGACGGCTACCAGCGGCGGGATGGCTTAAGAGCCGTCCCACATCTAATCCCCAGTCTAGAGATTTGTTTGTTATACATGCATCCAACTAGAATTGGGTAGCAGCTAAAATGTTCAAAATGTGTCACAGGGTCCTGTAATGTATTCCATTCATCTGGTGATCCTTGAGTCTGTTACTGAACCGTAAAACAGGATCATGTACCTTATAATATCCTTATATAAAGTGATAATTGGATAATACTACCGTGTCTCCTTTAATCTCCTTGGTGTTGGAATTTATTTCTGGGTATGTGATGCTAAGATATTATGCCTCTGCCAATTTTGTTTACCTGTGTTGGCCTGTGACAATTGAAGTCGCATTCTTGTGTCATTTAGCTACGCTCTTCTGAACTGATGGGTCATGTGCTCGATTATCAAACTTCATTCTGTGTTTGATGATATCATGATATATATGTTATTCAGAAAAACTGATATAGTAGACTCTCAGTTAGAACAGGGAACTACAGTTGCTCTCAACTGACTAGAGAATGTCAGTTGCTGGCCTCCTGCACGTCTGAATCTTACCCTGAATATGCTAGCTTCGTCAGATTAGTGTGGAGGGTGCTTACTTTGTCAAGTATTTATCCATTTGACGTTCTATATATGTTTTCCTATTGAGTGAAATTTGACGTTCTGTGCTGTGAAGTGTGATGCTACTATAGTGATAGTGTGGAAACGGCATCAGTGTCCCCTCGAAAAGCTTTTTTTCAGGCCAAACCCCATTGGACTCAGACACCTGGGGTATTTTTCCTTAAAGTTGGAAAAATTTTTTTCACATTTAAGGCCCATTCTAGATATCTGGATCAAATTCCTTCCTCCGTAGGATAATATTACCACAATCCTAAATTTCTATGCAATTTCCTTAGAAATCCCACAAAATTTGCCACGGTTTTTGGCATCTAAACACAGCTGCAAAGTGACCGTTTTTTCTTCAAAACTTATGTGTAACATATACTGTTGGTAGATAAACAATGACCGGGGCTCCAAAAAGCAAACACAATTAATTATAAAGGGGTTTGATTGGTTGGCAATCAAAATATTAAACCTGGGATTTGGCAAGCCAAATTATGGCTATCGTTTAGTTTGTTACTAAAATTTGCCAACGTCTCATATTTGGTTTGCTAGCTAAGTGTATGGCAAAATTTTTTTTTAACTTTTACAAAATCCTTGGCATGGCAAATTTTATTACCGAAAACCGATGAGACTCAAAGTACAAAGAAAGTACTAATAATGACTTACTGCTGCCCATTCTCCGTTATTGTACTTTCTTCATTAGAAGAGAAAAAATTTCCATCCAAGAGCTTTAGTTCCGCCATTTTTGGGCCGGGACTAAAGAATGTCTTCAGTCCCAAATGATATCTTCAACCTTAAAATCCCCGCACCAGTCCTGCCCAATGGATAGTGAAGCGTGCTTTTCGCCTCAGGGACCTTTAGTCCCGGTGGGTGTAGGATTCCAGAGGCACATTTGTCCGTGTCGGGTTTCATCAACCCTTTTGTACGCCTCAGCATTATGTGAACAGATCCACCAATTGGTCTGCCATTCTTGCCAAACATGGGGACCAAGGTTGCAACATTCAGGGTGACAATGTTTTCCAGTAATACTGCCTGCGAAGGAAAGTTGCTGGTTGTTGATCTGTCTGTCCTCGACTAGTTTAGGATGTACGAGCTTTTTGTTGTCTAGAGATGGAAACGTTTCGTATCAGTACCCATCTTTTACATGGTGGTTTAGTTTGGGAATACAAACGATCCAATAAGAGAGCATTGCTCTGCCTTTGGTAGAGGTGGACTACAGCACACCACAATAATTGTTGACCCATTTCTTTTGCTGAACTGGAAATAGCATATGGTTCGGAAAACTCAACCTTTGTATGTTCCCTGTCACTAATGGTCCTTGAAATGGTCTCCAAGCCATATATTTTTTGTGTTATATATATATATATATATTCTCCTATGACAGTTTCTTTTTGATTCAACCTCATCTGGAAACTGTATGGAATCTGAAAAACTACTGATACATTTGCTAATGGCCATGATACTCCATGTTAAGTAGCTAGCAGATTGTCTATAAATATTCATATATGCTGATTTGTGGCTGTTCGTTTGGACAGACTACTTCAATATTTATACAGACAGGAAGACCGCAAAGTTCCAGAAGAACATCACCAGGATTGGTTCCGTGCCTGAAACCACTGTTAAGAAGGGAAATGACTACCCTGTTGGCCCTGGCGTGCTCGGGTTCTTCATCTTTGTCGTCATTGGATCATGTATGCCTTTGCCGTCCAAACCTCTTAAATTCACTTTGTATTCTTTTTGTTTTATGCTGGTGATGTGCTACTTTGGAATGCACACTTGCGCGCCTTGGTTCATCCAGAATTGTACCTTCTAACCTTCATGGCCATAGATTTACAAGTTGGCAGTTTTGCATTATTGTTGTAGCTCCCTTGTTATCACTTACTGCTGATCCCTAACTAATATTTGCCTCACATGCTTTGATTAAGCAAATCCATTTATGTCCTGTTTTGAACTCCATTAAAGTACAATGTTTACAAGTCACTGGTTGTATCCTAGCACAAACATAAAGGACAACTGTAATAGTCTATAGCTCTTGTGTAATGCCAAAGCGTAACAAGTATCAAATCAGGACTACATGCACAATTTAGTTCAACTGTTGCATGGCTGTGCCACTTCTGTGAATACTCATCTAATCCCTGTAGTTTGTTTACTGTTAGAGACGAATTAACACGCTTTGCCTCTTCTCCCTTTGCAGCGTTGTTTCAGATAATCAAGACGGCAACCAGCGGCGGGATGGCTTAAGAGCCGTCCCACATCTAATCCCCAGTCTAGAGATCTGTTTGTTATACATGCATCCAACTAGAATTGGGTAGCAGCTAAAAATGTTCAATGTGTCACAGGGCCCTGTATTGTATTCCATTCATCTGGTGATCCTTTTGTGTGGAACTGAACCGTAAAGCAGAATCATGTACCTTATAATATCCTTATATAAAGTGATAATTGAATAGTACTACCGTGTTTCCTTTAATCTCCTTGGTTTTGGAATTTCTTTTTGGGTGTGTGATGCTAAGATATTATGCCTCTGCCAATTTTGTTTACCTGTGTTGTTGGCCTGTGACAATTGAAGTCGCATTCTTGTGGTCATTTAGCTACACTCTTCTGAACTGATGGGTCATGTGCTCAATTATCAAACTTTATTTTGTGTTTGATGATATCATGATATATATGTTATTCAGAAAAAGTGATATAGACAGTCAGTTAGAACAGGGAACTATATATGTTATTCAGAAAAAGTGATATAGACAGTCAGTTAGAACAGGGAACTACAGTTGCTCTCAACTAACTAGAGGAAATTATTTAGTACTGGCAGTGGCTGGCCTCCTGCACGTCTGAATCTTACCCTGAATATGCTAGCTTCGTTAGACAGCATATATTTGTGATAGTGTGGAGGGTGCCTACTCTGTCAAGTATT
Organism: Hyparrhenia diplandra; assembly: GCA_015847255.1. NCBI lineage: Eukaryota > Viridiplantae > Streptophyta > Magnoliopsida > Poales > Poaceae > Hyparrhenia > Hyparrhenia diplandra. The sequence continues at coordinate 8,932 of JADLZK010001571.1, read as the reverse complement.
ATCCATTTGAGGTTCTGTGTTTTTCTTTTGAGTGAAATTTGATGTTCTGTGCTGTTAAATGTGAAGTACTATATATGCTAGACAAGTAGATAGTGGGCTTTCTCAAAAAAAAAAAAAAAAAAAAAAAAAGAAGAGTAGATAGTGGGCTTTTGTATGGATATAAACTAGCTCAAGATGCCAATAAAATTTTGGCCAGGGTTCGGGCCAAGAAAAAAAATAATAGGGTTGTTCAGTGTCCAGAAAAGTTGTGGGCAGGCCAAACCCCATTGGGCTCAGACCGGCATAAGCAGTGAGTGGGCTCCAAAAGCAAACACAATTAATTATAAAGGGTTTGATTGGTTGGCTTTCAAAAATATGTCAAACCTAGCAAGACATGATTATGGCTATCGTTTAGTTTGCTATGTACTAAAAAATGCCGACCTCTCATATTTGGTTTGTTAAATCTATGGCAAATTTTTTACCTAACTTTTTCTTGCTAAATCTTTAAATGGAAATTTTGACAACAAACCAATCGACTCAATATACAAAGAAAGTACTGCTGCCACATATTCCGTATATTGTACTCTCTTAATTAGATTCAAAATGTAAGATGTCTCTGATCAAACCTTTTGAACTGGGAGTATTCACTGAAGATGTCTGATATGATGCTATCATATTCATCATCTATTATATTGAACACTTTTGAGATTTTGAGAATGAGGCTTAGTGTTGGATCGACTCCAAATCTGTTTTGAGATTTTGAACTGGGGACCAACTTTTGAAAGCCTACCCTTTTCCCTGAATTTAACGGTGGGCCGTACCGTGTGGGGAGCCATTTGCATTGTCTGTTTCTCTAGTACTCTCTGGGGTGCCTCTACTTTTTTATAAACAAGATATTTGGAGTAGGCAAACCATGTGGGTAAGATCGAGGCTGTTTTGGATCCTAGGCTAATACAGTAACCTACTAGGAACACGCAAATGATTAGGCAAAAGCTGCAACGATTCCAAATCCAGTTAAAGTAACCAAGCAAACACGCGACGATCCGGACGCTCTCAGCAGTAAGGGCGAAATGCCGTTCCTCTTCCTTACCTCTCCACCTACAACCGCTCCTTCTCCGGCGAGCTCGCCGGAGTTGAGGCAGGGGGGATCGATTCCCTGCTCCTCCTCCTTCCCCTCTTCCTCTACCTTGTAAAATCATTAGCCAAATAAAGTTATGAGTACTTGCTTCCTCCTTTTCTTGATTTGCTTGAAGTTGGTCTCCATGTCAATCCGGCATGCGCTAGAGCAGCCCCTCAACTACCTGGCCGACCTCCTCGAGCCCCATGTGCGCCGCGTCAACTCCGACCTCGTCCTCGTCGACGACGTCGCCATGGCAGTGCGACCCCTGAACACAAGCGACTGGGCTGCAGCAGGCGAAGGGCAGGGGTCGGCTTGCGTTGGGCCGCGCGGCAAGGTCGCTTCCTTGCGCGGCTCTGCCGCTCCTCCCGGGCCCGACTACCCCGCGCACAGCATGGAGGCGTCCGAGGCAGATCTCAAGGTGTCGAGCTCCGTCCCCCGCCGCCGACCCCATGATCCGACCACCGCCGACGAGTTCCTGCGCCTCGTGGATGTGAGGCAAAAAAATTCATGTCTCGCATCACGCCGCCGGGTTGGATGCGTCGCCGAGCATTCACCCGCAGAAGCTGCCGTCCATGACTGGCGGCCACGGCAAAACCGTACCATGGCGGGGAGCACCCAGAACTTCATCGTCGCCAAGACCGAGCTCAAGCCCATCGACATCGACCTGGAGTTCGGTAGCGCTGCCAACAACAATCATCGTCGCCGGTGTTCCTCGCCGTCTCCGCTTCACAACTGGGGAATTTTTTTCGTTGACTATGTTTGCCACATGGTGGGTCCCGCTGTGGGGCCTCCACCTGCGTGTCCAACATGCGGTCCATGTTCCCTTCCCTAGCTCAGAAGCAAGGACGCGTGTACCAGAGACGACGCGTGGAGTTCTGCTGGTGACCATCCCTATTCTCAACCTGGAACCTTCCCATGGAGTCCATCTTTTTCCTTTTCTCTTTTTCTTTTATTTTTCCACTTTTTCCCCGGCCTCCAATGTCTTCGAGCAGCCTTTGAGCAAGCAGATCCAGTCCACCCCGGAGTAACTTCATATGGTGCTGACCCGACGATCTCGTCTCCCCCGGGGTTTCAACACCGAGCCTCATCTTGTACCGCCGGCGACGAGATTTCTACACATACTTCGGTCACATGGTGTGCATTCCATATACGGCTTAGTCGTCCCTTCTTCAACCAACGCGCCTCGACGCATCGCCTACCACCGTCCTTCCATCCGTTGTCCGGTTGCTCGGTTGGTGGTCAGCATCTCGGCGACATCATCTTACCGCCGGCGAGTTCGTCTTCGTCTCCGCCACTTACTCAGTTGTAATTTAGTCGGTGGACCTAGTTGTCTTACAACCTTCGCTGAAGATCTGTTTTGTAAAATGGCTGCTTAATCTATAAAGTTGTTAGTTGTCAAAAAAAAAAAAAAATCCAGTTAAAGTCATATTATCCTAAATTTCTATAGAAAAAAGTTATGGGCTCCATATGTATATACTACAAAAATATATTTAATAGTATTTAATGATGAATGAGTCATAATAAATTCAACTATATTTATTTATATATAATATGATACGTGCTAATATTTTTAATATAGATTTAGTCACAATTTAAATCATCGATTACATCCTTTTCCTTTTTGTTGGGATTTAATATCGTCCTGACCTTCCTCAGTAGTAGAAGGGAGTTGGTTGAGGCATTTTCTTGATGCATTTCAGGATCGGAGGGAGAGGGACCCTAGGTTCGGTGGAGTAACATAATCACTGTCGTCACTTCCATCATCATCACTTAAGTAGGCGAAACAAAGGCTAGCCATCATGCATCAAGAACTATTTCTAATAACATTTTCTCGAAGAGAGCCTAGCTAAATTTAGAAAAAGATTTATATGCATATGGATGTTATTTTCAGGAGCTCTTAAAAATGCCCTGTATTTTAGAGGTGGTTATGAACACCAATTTCTAGATGTAGCAAGATTTCCAGTACCATCTGTAAATTGATTTTTAGTGACGGTTAGAAATAGATCGCCTCCCACATTTAATGTTTATACCTATTTTGAAATACAGATGCATGCTAACATTATTGATAGCTTATATGCAGGGGTACAGGTCAATGGTTAGTGAGTATAGACTATAGACACAAAACCACAAGGGCAAAGCAACAAATTTAAAATAGTCATGACAGATGAAGATTGAAGAGGATTGGATGTCCGAAGAAGACTTTCAGTTAAATTCCCACAGCTTGCTTAGCTCACACATACATTGGAATACATATATGTATACACATCTTGCTGGCAACTACGAGTCATATACAAAGTTGCATTTATATAGACAAATACATCGCTTCACACCCCCAATACTGTGGACGAGCAAAGAAAGCAAAGTCATGGCGGACGAGACAGCTGCGCCGCTGCTCGTCCCCTCATCAGCTACCCTCACCGTCGACGTGCCACGCCGGAACAGGTTCGCCTTCGTCTGCGCCACGCTCGCCTCCATGACCACCATCCTCATGGGTTACAGTACGTGAAAAAAAAAACCTCAGTAGTGATCATCGGCTACCTGCTTTGATCAATCAAGACGATGACATTCACCATCGGACCATCATGCTTTGCTGCCTGCAGATCTCGCGTTGATGAGCAGCGCACAACTGTTCATCCGGGAGGACCTGGGCCTCTCCGACGTGCAGATCGAGGTGCTGACGGGGTCCATGAACCTGTTCATGCTCGTGTCCATCCTCGGCGCCGGATGGGCGGCCGACCTCCTGGGCCGCCGTGGCACGCTCGTGCTCGCCAATGCCTTCCTCATGGCCGGAGCGCTCGCCATGTCGGCCGGCGGCAGCTACGCCGCGCTCGTCGCCGCGCGCTTCGTCACCAGCGTCGGCGTTGGGTTCGCCCGCGTCGTCGCCCCCGTGTACAACGCCGAGATCTCGCCGGCGTCGACGCGCGGCGTCCTGTCGTCCTTGCTAGACGTACGTACACATATTCCTGGATATCGTTCTGGTTCCTCATTTCAGATGTTTGTCTGATGATCTGATGTCCGTACCTGTCCTCGATCGAACGTGCAGATGTTCATCAATGTCGGCATCTTGCTCAGCTACGTGTCAAACTACGCGTTCGCCGGTCTGCCAGTGCACATCGGCTGGCGCGTCATGTTCGCCGCAGGCACGGTCCCACCGGTGTTCCTCGCCGCGGGGGTGCTCGCCATGCCGGAGTCGCCGCGGTGGCTGATGATGCGCGGGCGCTACGGGGAGGCACGCACCGTGCTCGTGCGCACCTCGGACACAGCAGCGGAGGCCGATCTGCGCTTCCAGGAGATCAAGCAAGCCGTCGAGGCGCCGCAGGCAGCCGGCAGCGGCGGCGTGTGGAAAGAGATGCTGTTGCGGCCGACGAAGAGCGTGCGCCGGATCCTCGTCTGCGTCGCCGGCGTCCTGTTCTTCCAGCAAGCCACCGGCATCGACGCCATCGTGCTCTACAGCCCGCTGGTGTTCGAGAAATCCGGCATGTCGTCGAACAGCGCCATCCTCAGCGCCACCATCGCCGTCGGGGTGGTCAAGACATGCTTCATCCTGGTGGCGACGCTCTTCTCCGACCGCGTCGGCCGGCGCCCGCTCCTCCTCGCCAGCGCCGCCGGCGTCGCGGCGACGCTGACCTGTTTGGCCGTGACGCTCTGCGTCGGCGCCACGTCGACGGTAAGCACGGCGGCGTGCGTGGCGTCGGTGCTGGCCTTTCGTGGCCGCGTTCTCGGTCGGGTTCGGGCCGCTGGCGCCGGCGTACAGCTCGGAGATCATCCCGCTGCGGCTGCGCGCGCAGGGCACCAGCCTTGGCACGGCGGTGAACCGGGTGACGTGTGCGCTGGTGACCATGACGTTCATCTCGCTCGCCGACTGGATCACCATGCCCGGGTGCTTCTTCTTGTATGCTGGTGTGGCGGCGGCCGCGTTCGTGTTCGTGTACTTGCAGCTGCCGGAGACTAGTGGGCGGAGTTTGGAAGACATGGACGTGCTCTTCGCCGCCAAGTGATCATAGGTGTTTTTTTTTTTTTTTTGGCCTGAATTAGACAGTGAACTGAGGACTTGTATTTGTGTGATTGTTATTCAACCAAGAATTTGACACCGGATCCGTTACAAGGGCCCATGACAATTCACATCCAGCGACCTCTCATTCAATGTGAGAATTGAAGAGAAAGACACACAGGGGATATGTACACAAAATAGGTTAGCAGTTGAATTTCCTTGAAGCCAACAAGAAACTAATACCATTTCTAAAAAAAAAAAAAAAAAAATTGCCTATCATTTTCTTAAATTCTGGTAGTTCTATTTTTTTTTTGTTAAACAGAGGCTTTTTGTTCAACTTTTAAATTATAGTCAAATTTGCATAAATTTGAATTCTTTGCCAAAAATTAGTCCACTAGTTCTACTAGAGCACCTAGCATCTTATAATGTGAAGGACCGAAAATGGATGGTGGTGTGAATGCGAGCCTCAAATTTCTTTCGAAATATTCAACCGCTGTCCGAACTTCACCGCCAAACGCATAGACAAAAACACCATGATGTCCACAACCCAAGTGAGAGGACCAGAGGTGTGCATTTTCCTCCACATGCCACTGTGTTCCTCGTCGGAACCTCCACCCAGGTTTTGAAGCTCAAACCTAAAAACCGTTCACCGATGGTTTTGAGGCCCAAACCACCAAACTGTCTGCATGTAGCGTACTCCATACGAGTCACTCGCCAATACATATCACCTCCATCCACGACCGCTCGGCCACCAAGTCTTCGAGAGCTAGCCTCCCGCTCAACTTGCTTGACCGGCACGGTTAGTCCACAAAGTCAACCCGAAGCGCTAGCTCATTGACAATCACTCATCTCAAATCCAAACCACAAAACCTACTTGTGTTTGCATAATGATAGGTTGAACACTAGTGGGGACTACCCATTGGGGAGACTAAAAAACATCCAGGTCCTAAACATGATGTAGGGATTGGATGTAACAAGGGCAGAAGTGGGGAGTGGTCTCCAAAAATTTAATGCAACAACTATAGCCTACTAATAAATCAACTACTTCAGCCCCACTTGCATGGCTAACCCCACAAACTAAACAAACATATATTTTTGACTTAGTGCTATACTTTTATGAAAGTATTTTTCAAGACAAATCTATTGATATGATTTTCACATTTCAAAACTCAACGAAAAGTTATTAATCATTTATGTTCAATGTCCTTTTCAATATGGAGGGAGTCATTTTAGTTGCTGTCACCACATGAAGCCATGTCCTTAGTCAATTGCACACTAATACTACAATAACAATCCTAGGTGTCAGTTGTTGGCTGTCACCAGATAACTTCAAGAACACACAGTCACTAAGCAAAGATCATAATGAAAGTAAGGCTAAATATTTAATAAAATTATCTATTTTGCATATTGTTTGGTAGTTCTCAAACTATTAAGCACCAAAGCACTTGGGAATTATGACATGAACCTTCAATGGAAAGTTATGGAAATCACCACTAAGACATCAACGTGCTAGTAAAAACCAAGAGTAACAAGCTTTCGATCTTCACTTGATCTATTCATAGGGCAAGAGATTACGAAGATATATATTTGGTAATCACTCAACTAGTGAATTGTTAATCTTGACTTAGATCACTTGCAATTGGTCTCCAACTCCCTAAGACTCTATAAGTTATGTGTAGTTAATGTCCTGGTCGAGGACAGGTGACAAAGAGTTACTGAACAGACATAAAAAGCTATAAGAGATTAGCTAGTCGTTCACTAAATTCTACATCATGAAATAAATGAACACAAGATGATCTGTCAGCATACAAAATCTATAGAGGCGAGTATCCTAACACACCCAGAAATAACAACTATAGAGAAGGTACTTTGGCCACTTCTATTTGTTCTCCATTTACTAAGACCTTGTGATTGAGGTGGGCATGGCCCACCGCTTCGGCCCGACCGTAAAAATAGCTTTTCTGCTAGTGTTCCCTACTTACGCAGAGCACTTAATCTTTTCACATAGACTAAGCAGGAGTTATACTCTCTTGAATGCGCTACAAGTACTAGTGAAAATTGCCAACTCATAAAAATTTCAGAACATTTATAGGTCCTTGTTTCCTCTGTTACATGTAGCACTTGCTTTACGAGATATATTGCAATGTACATTTCTAAAATTGCTAGAATAAGTTTTCTACTAGATTGCAAAATCTTTTGCGCATTAGAGATTACTATGTTTGTTGCTTCTTTAAATGTTCCGAAACAATCTTCTAGGTGCACTAGTTTGTTACTATTGCTATCCAGTGGGACTTTAGCCTTAACCTACTAGATACGATGTTGCAAGCAAGAAGCAATTTTAACAACTCCATTTTCAGAGAATTGAATCACAGCATGTTGGGTAATATGTAAAATGAGAAACCTACGTGTAATACCTTTTATTTTCTTGTTTATCTCAAAGCCAAACCTTCAAGGAAAATCCAAATTGGTAGCTGGAGAGATAGCAATGTGTAATACCTTTTATTTTCTTGTTTGAGCCTAGATGCTATGTAAACCATGTATATAACTATTCTTTCATTTAATTAAGAGAGTAAAATCCATTATATGTCCTTGAACTTGTCTCACCATCTCATTCAGGTCCACGTACTTAGGAAAACTAGGTAAATAGGTCCTTGAACTTGTTTAAATATGTCATTTACATCCAAAATCAGGTTTGACAGGTGGTTTTGCTACAATAATAATGAGTTTTGTCTTTTTCTTTTTTCCATTTCGGTTGAATCTTAAAAAATCATAGTAAATTATAGAAAAAAAATAATAAAATGCAAAATTCAATTTTTTAGACTCCACATGAGTAGATCTACATGTGAATATATAATATGATATGCTTTAGTATAAAGTTTTTCCTAGGAATCTTTTATCTTTTTTTTTTTGTATTTATTTAGCTGAATCTTTGAAAAATCTTAGTAAATCACAGAAAATTTATAAAATAAAAAATTCAATTTTGTTAGACTTCACATTCGCATGTCTACACAGTGCACATATTGGTAGCTGGAGACATAGCTATGTGTAATACCTTTTATTTTCCTGTTTGAGCCTAGATGCTATGTAAACCATGTATATAACTATTCTTTCATGTAATTAAGAGAGTAAAATCCATTGTAGGTCCTTGAACTTGTCTCACCGTCTCATTCAGGTCCACGTTTTTAGAAAACTAGGTAAATATGTCCTTGAACTTGTTTAAATGTGTCATTTACATCCAAAATCGGGGTTTGACAAGTCGTGTTGCTACAGTAACAATGAGTTGTCTTTTTTCCATTTCGGTTGAATCTTTAAAAAATTATAGTAAATTATAGAAAAATCATAAAATAAAAATTCAATTTTTTTGACTCCACGTGAGTATATCTACATGTGAATATATAATATGATATGCTTTAGTACAAAGTTTTTCCTAGGAATCTTTTATCTTTTTCTTTTGTATTTATTTAGCTGAATCTTTGAAAAACGTTAGTAAATCACAAAAAATTTATAAAATAAAAAATTCAAGTTTGTTAGACTTCACATTCGCATGTCTACACAGTGCACATATAATATAGAATAATATAGAAGCTTGTAGCTACGAATTATTTCAATTAATTACTGTAAAAACATAGATTTAAAGCTACAACAAAATTTCGTACTAAAGTATACCATATTATTATATATTCACTGTGTAGACATGCGCATGTGAAGTCTAACAAAAATTAAATTTTCTATTTTATAACTTTTCTATAATTTACTATGATTTTTTTCAAAGATATAGCCAAATAATGAAATAAAAAAAGATAGAAGCTTCATTGGAAAAACTTTGTATTAAAGCATATCAT